>JARPMJ010001148.1:0-25000 GCA_033366665.1 Phoxinus dragarum | reverse complement strand
TTTGATCATTTTGAAGAGTTTATTAACATTTGCACGTAACATATACATGTACATTTTGTGTGCATTTGTAAACATATACAGTACAAATATCTAAAATGCACAGCTTTAGAAACATAGAAAATAAAATATATTTATATTATAAAAATATTTGTATAGGTACAATTTACAATTATGTCCCTAAGAGTCACATAAATGTACAGTGATAGCAATTTTTTTGTGATATATGCATAGTATATAAAATAAATGTACATTGGGAGTAATTTAATTTACAATATACATTTTTTTAATTAATGTCATTGATTAAATAGAATAAAATCAACTTATTAATAACACCATTCATTTTATATTCTATAACCTTAAAGGATTTGTAAATATTTAAAAGTTTGTATTCATTAAAAATATTGTAAATAAATGTGTAAACATTGTAAAGTTTTTATACGTAAAATGGATTTAGAGATGCTGTAAATGTGTTATTATTATTATTATATGTTTCAGAAAATGTATAAAAATGCTCACCTGCATTTACGTACAAAAAATACCGATGTTTACTAATGCGATTGAGTTTCAAATAAGCCACAATAGATTAAAGAGATTGGATTATTACATTGCAAATTGTTAGCTAATCCAATTATACTTTTTTAAGCATGTTATTTTTGGTTGGAAAAGCAATCAGGGAATGAAAAAAGACTTAGTCTTGCACTTTTGGGTGTAGGAAAGATCAATCTCAAGTGACAATGAAAAAAAAACAGCTATTAAAATAATGCACAATAAAGTTTAATGGCCAGTATATATGTGCATAGTGTGACAACAAGTTCATTTGAACCTTGGGTGGAAGTCTTCATACAAGGTCATCAGTGAAATGCATACTTGTATTTTGATGACTGTGATGTGCTACATTGTTTTAATTATTGATGGTGGAAATAAGAATCTAATGAAATTTCCATCATCTTGAAAGGAGAACTGCACTTAGATCAAGAGCCATTAATGTGCAGGCAAGTGCAGAGTCAATAATATACTGTCATTAGCTCCATTCTGTTCATTGCTTCTCTCTCAGTTTCACATTAAAAGCGATTGACGGACAGGTTGGTTTCTCACTGCCATGGAGCGCAAAGAGCAGTGACCATTTCAAAATGGAAAGAACTGATAGATTCACACATGGCACGCTAGTCCCAGTCCACTAAACTGGGAGGAATTGGTATAGTTAATTCCCTGATGTTGATATTGGTGTAGTTGATGTTCTAGAAAGGAAGATTGGTGACATTTTAATTAGTGACTACAATATTTGGCCAGTTTGAGTTTACTGATAATCCCATCGTCTTTGTTGATTTACAGAAATGTTATTATCAGTTCCAAAAATGGATAATATACAGTCTAACCAAAAATGATTCAGACACCATGTATCATTTTGATATTTTCTTTTATAGTGGGTGCAGGACACTATAGTTCATTATAGTTCATGTAAGTTAGGATAACAACAGGTGTCTGAATACATTTTGGTTTAACTGTACTAATCTGTTTTCAGATTTCTTTTTTGTCAACTTTAGTATGGTTCAAGTAAATATTCTATACAGTAAGTGTTTGTTTAATTACAGTGTACTTCAGTGCTGTTAAAATTTCAAATGAAAACCCATAAAAAGCTAATTCAAATATTAATAAATACTATAACAAATAACATAATACAGTATATGGAGGAAAATATGGTCATTTTCTATAAATGTACCTTCTCAAAGCATCATCTGCATCATCCTGCAAAAGAAAAAACATTATTTTAGTGAGTGTCACTTGCCTTGTTCTTGTTCTAGTCCTTCAATATAGCCACAGTAATCCTAGTACATTACCGTAAAATTACCAGAATGACAACCGGTAAATATTTTCGGAAATAATAACACTAAAATAATACAGTATATGGAGGAAAAGATGGTCATTTTGATAAATGTACCTTAGCATCATCATGCAAAAGAAAAAAAACATTATTTTAGCGTGATTTGAGCAAAAGAAGCAGCATGTATGATATTATCTGATATCTGGTTTATTTAAACTAACATAAACAGATTTGTTTTGTTCTGGAGATTTCGGTCTTTCACATTTGAAGTAAACAGGAGCTGTATTTGTATGCCTGTCGACTCAAGGACATTGAGCATCAAGAGTGAAGATGACATGCCTTGAAGCAGCTCTTTTATAATGTCTTATTTGTCCTTATTATGTTGCATCATGGATATATCAGCATTATATCAGGCATCCTGCTTTCTGCTAATGGCAGTGACTGTTAAAAAGCACATATCAATCACAACTAAAGTTTACATTTTCTGAAGAAAATGTGAGTGTCACTTGCCTTGTTCTTGTCCTTCAATATAGCCACAGTAATTCCAGTAAATTACCGTAAAATTACCAGAATGACAACCGGTAAATATTTTTGGAAATTTTTCTTGGGAAATGATCTTTGAACAGTGCGTCGTTGTCTTCAGTGATCGCTCGCATGAGGAGAAGTGCTTTAGTTTCACTATCTGTTTAATTTGACAACAACCGTTTTTTCAGACTTCTGAGTGATTACACAGAACGCAGTTTTGCTCTTAAAAACACGAGACGTGGATAATAATATCCAACTGGAGAGCAGCAGCGCTGATGAATGAAAAAGAAGACAGGGTCTCGAGCGCCAGTCAAAGATGTCCATCTTGTGCATATTTACATAGAAAAACAATTAAAAAGCTGCAGTGTTTACTGTAAACAGTGCAGACTAACCAGCGTAATCTCCATAAGAACTTTATAATTGGCCCAAAGGCGTCCGGACCAGTAATTTACATTTTTTGTTCACAAAAAAATGTGAAGCATACTGGTAATGTTACAACTTTCCATATTCGTAAAGAACCAGAACCGATTTACTGGTAGTTTTGAAAAGGTCTTGTTCACACATAATGTCTTTACTGTAATTTGCCGGTAATTTACCAGTAAAGACTGTATGTGTGAAAGGGGCTAGATATGTGACCCTGGACCTCAAAACCATAAAGGTATTTATACAGCAATGGAAGCTTATTATTCAGCATTTGTTAGGATAGGACAATATTTGGCCGAGATACAACTATTTAAAAAATCTAGAATCTGAGGGTGCAAAAAAAATCTAAACATTGAGAAAATCGTCTTTAAAGTTGTGCATTATGTTCACGATTGTGCTGCATTCACTCACAAAAATTAAAGTTTTATATATTTACAGTAGGAAATTTACAAAATATCTTCATGGAACATGATCTTTACTTAATATCCTAATGGCAAAAAAGAAAAATCTATAATTTTGACCCATACAATGTATTGTTGGATATTGCCACAAATAAACTCGTTTTGTGCTCCAGAGTCACATATGATCGTTTGGTATGTCTAGATATGACTCTGGAAGTGCGATTGTCACATCATAATATCACACAGAAGAGTAACTCTGTATTATTTGTGTACTGAAGAGGTTTAGTCTCGTATGTGTGACAGCTGACTGTGTGAGAGCAGCTCTATCCTGACTGACGTGCTCAATGCTGAAGCCCAGGGGAAGAGGAAGAGCCCAGTGAGCTGGAAAAACAGTCGATAAGGCGTCTCAGATGTGCCATCAGGTATAGACAGAGGGCACGGAGACCACAGCATGCAATGGACCCTATTCACAGACTCATTTACATCCTCCTATTTTTATGCAATTGTGTATATTGCATGAAAAATGTTGGATGAAATGCCAAGATGTGCATACATTCTAAAAGTTCTAAATGTAGTTCTAATTCTAAAAGTTCTAATTCTAAAAAAACTATGCACTCAAGTGAGGTGTGTAATTGTTTTGTTTTTTTTCAAAAAGAAGACGGTGGGACCATTGAACCAATTTCATTACAAAGCATGTCAAATGTTGGTTTAGTCGTTTGAAATGCCCGAGGCAAAGTCTGCCATCAAATGGTTGTTTATAATGAATGGTCTCCCAGAACTGTCACCATTGCGTTCCCAAACACCAGCATCCAAACGCAAGATAACATGATGCCGTTTATTGTGGGTTTTTTCTGTGGGCTCTGAGATGTCATTTATGATTTATGAAAAAGAGCAACTTCCAATTTTCCTACAGATATTTTGCGGCAATTTCCCAGGAAGGGACCATTTTGTTCTCTTGAACACATGGGATGGAAACGCTGCTTCATTCGCAAATGTTTTATATGATACAGTATACCAATTTGCGCTTACGTTAAATTTGCATACATTTTTGCATACATTTGCATTTAATTTTTGGATGGAAACATAGCTTATGATTACACATTTCCACAGTTATTAACATCGCAAATCTAGTCTTTCATGTTTTCATTTTTAAAATTTTTATATATTTTATAACGCTATACTTTTGCATTACCTTGGCAGTAAATAAAAATAAATAATAAAAAAAACAATTAATGCTGATGACAAATTGGACATCACTCACTTTATGAACAATCTCTCAATCTTTAGGAGTCATGTGTGGGTTTTTCTTCTGGTTTTGGAGCAACATTTTTATTTTATATTTGCTTTTATTAGCTTGAAGTTTACCCGTGACGACTTATGCTTCTGAGAACCCCGGAAATGTGAAAAGGGCCCATACAAATATCAGAACCAGTTGCATAAGAAAAAAACTGGAACTAAATGATTTATGATGTGGAAATAGAAAAATACAAAGACACCATGTTGTTCTATTGCGTTTTTCTCACTGGAGGCATGTACACATACAGCTCTGAATCCCAGATGACCCTTATGAGCCAATTCCCTGGTGAAAAAAAAAAAAAAAAAAAATATATAATATATATATATTATATATATATATATATATATTGGGGGGTAAATAACAAAATGCATCTTTCTCTTTTAATGACCATTCATGCATTCTGAAAACATATTTTTTTAAATATAAAAAATATATATTTTGAAGGCTGTTAACAGCGTGTTTTCAATGGTGAAAGTGTTCTAGAGAAATGCTTAAAGAAAGGATGTTACTGTACAGATTAAAGGTTACCTGTCGTCTTCTGTAACACTGGATACATCAGCTATAGACCTGCTCAACGTGAGGGTCAAGGGTTAACTGCTGAAATCTGTGGGGGGCTCTTAAGTATTTAACAAGGGTATCTTTCCTTTCTGGAACTTGAGAAGCGTCTGGAAACGTACGTACAGTAGTCACTTAAGTGCTGTTGCTTTAATATTCTCTGTATTATTGCTTTGACAACAACATTACCTCAACAAACATCTATAATGAGCAGCGGAGAGGGAAATGAGGGATTTTTAGTGACAGAAGAAAATTGTTCCTTCGATTTTATAAGAGATCACAGACTGATGACTGTCATTTTACTGGTAAGGTGTGTAATTTCTGTCACTATACCAGCACCAAACTAAATTGCTAAAATAATGGCCACCCCAGATTCTTGCCATTGGTGGAGCCTATGTTTATATGTCTGCTTGTGACAGAAATTATACACACTTTACCTTTAAATCACAGTCACACAAAGTGCACCTTTAACACTAGAACGGCCATGACGGTCATTTTGACCGTTTTGAATTTTATATCTGCAATAAAATCCTGCTGGTACCTGACTTTTGCTTGCTGCAATTCCACACTTCAACATTGAATATCCTGTTGTTGATAATATGACTGACTTGTGTCTTTAAAAATCCGGTGGTTGTCATCCATATTTTTAAAAGCTGTAAAAAATGTTTAATCAAAGTCGCTCCAAATTCATAAAGTGCTCAACTTTGTTGCATCACTGGACATGCCCATATGTTGAAAAATCAAATCTCATTAAAAAATAAAAAAACACTTTTGGTTGCTGTGTGTAAATGCCCCTATTATGCTATTTTAAAGGCTCCTAATTTTGTTTTGCAGTTCTCCTAAAACTCTAAAAAAAGAGTAAAAAAAAACTCTTTAATTTTCTCATAATGTACATTACAGCATCACCTCATTTCTCAAAAGTGTTTGAAATGTTTCGATAAAGGATTTGGTCTCTCTAAACCCCTCCTTTCCTAGAGCCTACTCTGCTCTGATTGGTTAGAAGGCCCAGTCTGTTGTGATTGGCCGACCACTTACATTTCTTGTCAGAAACCAAACACCCATTACCATGACTTTCATATCTTGCTATATCTTTCTCAGCACTTAATACACACTGATACGGACAGTAACGATGGCGTCGGTTTTTCCGTATCAGTTCGAGCGCGAGTCTTCATAATTGTAAAGTGCATCAAAGTGGATTTGCTTTGGCCGCAGAAAACAGCGTCTTCTCAACATGTCGACAACACAAACCAAACTCTTCCAGTCTCAGAGACAATACAGAGATTGAGGGCGGGGCATTATGCAGCCAATTCTCCAGCAGCCAATGAAAACCATAGGAGGGCATTATGCAAATTTGTTACAAAGATTCAAGCAGGATGTGAGACTGGAATTACTGACTACTAATTTCAGGAAGTTCCGAATCGATTCTTCTGGGACACAATAAACCCATTTATTATGCACTTTCAAACTTTGCAGACCTTTTACATGCACAAACAGCTCATTACACACGACATGAAAGATAATACCTGACAAATCATAATTGGGGCACTTTCAATCACATTACCCCGCTGCATTCACACACTGAAGCTGCACTTTAAACACACACTAATGCACATGCCAGTTCTGTAGATTAGAGGTGACTTTCAGCATGGGTCAGGATGTAAGGAGATCTCTTCATTCAACTAGTGTTTGGTCCATCTGTCTCTGCTCTGAACGCCCAGACACACAGTGATCCCAGCCAGACACGCCAGGTACAACTACTGATGCCCGCTATGCCCCTTTAAACAAATAAAGCATTATCCCCTGGTTTTACAGACAAAGGCTTCAGCCTAGTCCAGACTGATATATCTTAAAATATATCAGTGCCATTGTTTTGTCCCAAGATGCACCAGTAATGTTTTTCTTTCTTTCTAAGGCACGTTTATAAAAGCTACTTAGATGTCCTAATGAAGGCCTAATCGTGCTTAATGTAAGCCCTGTCTGTGAAACCAGGCCTATATGAAAACCAGTACCAAATTGTTATAATTTTTTTGCAATTCACCATAAATAATAATAAAAAAACATTTTTTATACTTTAAATAAAAGAAACATTAACTTAAAAATAAATATAAAAAAACGTAAACTTATTTTATTTCGAATTCATTTGCATTTAGTATATTAAAAAAGAAAGAAAAACAAAAACACAACAAAATAACAATTATTTTATCTAAATTTCAAAATGATATAAAATATAAAATAAAATCTAATTCAATGTTTTTGTATTTTTATTGTGTATATATACAGTAGGCCTACATTTTATTTATATATATATATATATATATATATATATATATATATATATATATATTTAAATATATTAAAGTTTCAATGAAACTGTACACTCTCAATTAATTAATTGAATAAAAAAAAATAGAGCTTAATAAAACATTTTGTATGAATCGTAATGGGAAAAGGGAATTGATCGTTTCAATATATGTGATTCGCTTTCATTAATAATAAAAAAAGAGAAAGAAAATGTTTACATTTATGAACACAAATCACATAAACTAAATGGTCAATTCCCTTGCTCCATTAAGATTTATACAAAATATAAATTCTTGTCTGTGTCCTAACCTTGCTCCTGACCTCTTTCCCTTAACTTTACCTGCATCAAGACATGAGATATGTGTATCACATCTCTGTCCCAATGTCTGCGGTGTCTTTTACCGGTGTCCCAGTCGGGGACTAATTACACACACACTTTACTGTGTGAAGCACCATCAAGTTTATGCCTCTAAACATACAAGAGTGTATCTCGGTAATGTTTAGAACATAACTATCTTTAATTGTTGCTTATGAATAATGTAAAACTCACAGTCTGCACATGTAAAAAAGCAGCACATAAGTAAGTAACATTATTAATAAGTTAAGTATTAGATTTATAACAATACAAGTATAACAGTATTACAGTTTCAGTGTTAGATTAGACATTAGTTATTTTTGTCATTCTAACACATCAGTTTGATCAATTTATACATGATAATATGTAGAATATATATGAAAACGATCTTCAAGTTTATGTCCTCGTGCAAGTTGACTAAGCAATGATTAAAACACCTCTTCTTGTCATTGTGGAAATAATCAGGAAATAATGAATAAAAATAGAGCATATTTCTGAAAATCTGGTGCATAATTAGCCATATAAAAACGTATTGGAGAGTTCAAGCGGTTGTGGAACAGGAATGACCCTGTTGAGTTAGTGTGTAATGTTGTAGATGTACTAGTTGTAGAGCAGCAATACTGACTGACCTGTGACGGGCCAAACATGTCGAACACACCGACTGCAAGTGGAGACACAATCTGCGTCATTGTTCAGGAAATTCATTAGAGAAAGAGTCATCAGTGATGCTGTGAAACTATAATGCCAGGGTTTTAACATTATAAATAATTCATTGGTAACGACCTCATTTGTAAATGAGCATTTCAATCAGAAAAGATTTGACTGAATGCATCACATTCGCTACAAAATGGTGTGAATTTTTAAGGGGACCTACTGTATTAAGGATTTATTTTTATTTTTTTACATTTTCATCTTTCTTTAGTGTGTAATGTTGCAGTTGAGCATGAAAACACTTTGAAAGTCCCTCCAGCGTGAGTTATTCTCCACATCAGTGTCACTGTTTCTGAAACGCCTCCATTGTAGTCTTGAGTTTTCTTCCGGGAACAAACACGTCTCAATATTCCTCATTTACATAATCAATACGCAGAATAAAGGGGCGGGGCCTGGTTGAGTTAGTTAGTAGTGTGTTGAAAACTGGTTAGAGGCGGGACATTTCCCAAACACACCCAAAGCGCTTGACCAATCACAACACACTGATCCAGCCGACCAATCAGAGCACAGTGTGATTTTCAGGAGGAGGGGCTTCATAGAAACAGGAACTAAACAGAGTGTTACTGACAGACTGGGAAGAGACGACCTGCAATAATGGAGAATTTTGGAAAAATGATGTGTTTTTTGTATTGTTCAAGTATTCAAGTAGAACCCAAAAACAGAAGCAAGACTTTGTAAAAGGGTATATTAGTGCTATTAGTGCACTTTTACTGGTTAGAGACTAACTAAATGAAAATGTCTATATGGATGGCTGCTCTGAAAGGCTACAGTAGTTATATTTAGTCAGACAGCCAGCATGCTGATAATGAAGACTACAATGTGAGACATCATTTACATGTTGTCAAACGGCACATCGGTTTTCCTCCCTGAAGAAGACGGTTGTGTTTGTGAACACACAGATCTTCATAAGAGCTCAGATGCTGAGGGGGAATCAGTATGAACGAATTACAGTCACACTTACAAGGAAGCGATCGGGCATATTTACTGAGACAGTAGCCAGAATGTTGCACTGAAAAGAGGGAAACAAATCTTTAAATGGTGCAAAAGTTCAATTATTTCAGTAATTCAACTTAAAAGGTGAAACTAATATATTATATAGACTCATTACATGCAAAGTGAGATATTTCAAGCCTTTATTTGTTATAATTTTGATGATTATGGTTTATGAAAACCCCAAATTCAAAATTAGAATATTGTGAAAAGGTTTTCATAAGCTGTAAGCCATAATCATCAAAATTATAACAAATAAAGGCTTGAAATATCTCACTTTCCATGTAATGAGTCTATATAATATATTAGTTTCACCTTTTAAGTTGAATTACTGAAATAAATGAACGTTTGCACGATATTAAAATTTCCGAGTTTCACCTGTAACTCTAAAAAATGCTGGGTTGTTTTAAGCAACTTTGGGTCAAAAATGGACAAACTCGGCCGTTGGGTTACATTTTATAATACATTTTAACCCAACATTTGGGTTTGACAATATTTGACCCAAAATTGGGTTAAAACAACCCAGCATTTTTTTTGTATGTATATAAACCTATTTTTTATTTTGAAACTGCCTGCAATTTCCTAAAGAAAGATCTCTTGATAGAGACCACTAGACATGTTTGACTGTTTTAAAAACTGCATGCATTTTGAGGGAGAAGATTGTTTTGGTTGTGCTTCGGCTCTGCGTGACTTTGCGGATGAATATGGTTATGTCTCATAATTAAAAAGTAAGAGAGAGAGATTATCCTACTGCTCATGAAACATTCACTATAGGCTTAAGAGATATAACCAGTTTAGATGGAAAGCTGACTAAGACATTACTGTAGCTTTACCCATTAATAGGACACGCTACTTCCTTGAAAATTAAAAACGAAACTGTCATTTTTTGTTGTTGTGAATACTAATTAGGATACAGGATTTGCCATTTTCAGAGAGTTATATTAAAATGTTGTGTTTTGGTTGCATTTGTGACTTAATAAAATGAGTAAAATAGTTACAAAATATACAGTAATAATAAATCAATATATTGATTGCAGAACCCTAAATCTAATCAAATCATAATGGCAGTGAAGCATGCTTTTAGTTATGAAAGTTATTGTATTGCTGGTTAAAATAATCAATGTTAGATGATGAAACATTCGCTTTTTCACCACTAGTAGATATAGATAAACTCTGGTTAACTGGAATTGAATCTGCTTAAACTGGATTGTGGGTGGTTAATGACTAAAAAGCATGTTTTTCCACAAAAATAGCAAACATTTTTAGTAAATTCGCTCTGAACTCCTCTCGTTTTCTTCTGGAGCCACTCATATTTCCATCATGGTTTTTTTTCCCATATAAGCAGAACAAGATTTTGTTGAAGTGTTTAACATAAGTAGGATTTAAGCATTGAAACGCCGTCATTTTGAGGGGATTTTATCACGTATAGTTTCAGACTTTGCACACAGAACATCAGAGTTCTTCTGAACAGCATTTACTATTTCTCGGATATACATTATACATTCATAAATTCATCCGCAGGGCTATTTACTGTAAGCGAACTGCATAAAAGCTATTTGTGATTAAAGGTTTTTACTGTAAATGTGTTGTCTAGTAATGACCTAAAATATGTGCTTCACGTGATGACATCTAAATTAAGCAGTTTTATTCAAGTAAATTATATTATGAAGTATGACTGAATCAATCTAAAATCACCAACAAAAGGCATTTTGGGTATCAGATTGGGTATAAGTATAAAAGGAAACATTTATATTTTACATTCATTAATTTAGCAGACGCTTTTATCCAAAGCGACTTACAAATGAGAACAATAGAAGCAATTAAACTAGCAGTAGGACAACAGTATGTAAGTGCTATGACCCTTAGGCTTCAATCTAACGTAGTTCTTTTTTTTTTTAGATAGAATAGAGGAGAAAGTGTTAGTATTACTGGATCAAGTGCTGCCGAAAAAGATACGTCTTCAGCAGTTTCTTAAAAATGGCTAGGACTCAGCAGCTCAGGTTGAGTTAGGCAGATCATTCCTCCAGCAGGGAACAGTCATGGTGAAGGTCCGAGAGAGAGATTTTGTGCCTCTTTGAGATGGCACCACAAGTTTCTGGATGGCACATAAGTCTGAAGTAATGAGTTCAGGTACAAGCTGGGAGACCAGTCTGGATAGAACAAGGAGTTGTGTAGCATGGCCTGATACTCCTGATGTTGTACAAGGCAAATCTGCATGACCGGGCAGTGCTAGCAATGTGGTCAGTGAAGTTCAATTGGTCATCAATTACAACTCTAAGGTTCCTGGCTGATCTTGATGGAGTTATGGATGACGAGCCTAGCTGAATGGAGAAGTTGTGGTGTAGTGTTGGGTTAGCCAGGATTACAAGTAGCTCTGTCTTCGCAAGGTTTAGTTGAAGGTGGTGGTCCTTCATCCAGCCAGAAATGTCTGTCAGGCAGGCTGAGATGTGAGCGGCCACCGTCGGATCATCAGGCTGGAATGAGAGGTAGAATTGTGTGTCATCAGTGTAGCAGTGATAGGAAAAGCCATGTTTCTGAACATGGCTTTTCCTATGTTCATAATCATAGTGATGTCTTGTAGATAGAGAAGAGAAGTGGTCCAAGCACTGAGCCCTGAGGCACTCCAGTAGCTAGATGTTGGGTCTTAGACACCTCACCCCTCCACGACAACCTAAAGGACCTACCCGAGAGATAAGACTTGAACCACAGGGGTGCAGGAAAGATAAATAAAATTGTATGTTTAAGTTAATAAACAACTATTGTATTTTAATAACCTTACAATTAATACATTTAAAAAAATCATGGAAATATTTATGGTTAATTTTTCATTTTCTAGAATGTATTTTTTTTACTTTCATTGTCTAAAAACCACTATTTATGAGTACAATCTCTAGAAGAATTTTTTAAATCCACCATATTTATGATTGCTTGGACATCATAGACAGCATCTAACAAACAGCACTTTCTATTCAGCAAATCTGACCAATTTTGTGTCCAGTGTAAAACAGGCCTAATGCTTCACTTTAATAAGCTGCACATTTCATTTGACATTCTGGCTATTTCCAGTCTTGCATTAGGACATCTTGGTAAATGTCTGAAATGATTTTGTGATTGTATCTTGTCATTGACAGGACATGATGTTCTTCATGTTTCAGAGCACTTCTCCTCTCATTAGATTAGAGTGAACGTGTAGATTCGATTACATTTGAGGAGAGTTGCTGCAGAATATTCCACGTCTCATTTGATCCATTTTTCTCGCTGGTGTTGCGTTCGAAGTATTAATGATACCTGCCGGTGCCGGAGACGTTGATGTACTGCTCAGGATGCTGGAAATGCTGAGTCCGGCATGTTGAAGAAGCCTCCTAAACTTGTGTCCTAAATGAGCTTCAGCGCTGGTATATTTGGCTCTTGCTGAGTGTGAGTGTAACCGTGAGGAGTGTGTGAGAGAAAGTGCTGTTCTGGGACCACATCTCATTTCTGCTGATAATACAGTTACATTTATAATGTTGCAAAAATATATCTATCTCAAACTTTCTGGGCCCGGTTCCCCAAAACGTTCTTATCGCTAAGTAGTTCTTAACCTATTCCTTAACCTCTCTCTTAACGTTATGGCACGATTCCCGACACGTTCGTACGCTAAGTATATCTTCTGTAAGTCACACTTTCGTAAGGTTGGTCTGGACCACTCTTAGCTTTGCCTTATCACTGTTGCAGGTCTATACGAATATATTTCTGAAGTTTTAATACACCCAGACAGTATTCAGTTAGGCTAATTCCAGTGTTTTCATGCAAAGAATAAAATTGTCATTACACTGATTGTTGTTAGATTTTTAATTATATTATTATTATTTAATTAAAAAGCGCTTTTAAAAGCCAGTGAAAGCATAGGCTACTGTCAGTTAAGTCCTATTCGGACGCTAATATTGTTTCTCATGGGCTTGTATGGTATTTTAAACATTTATAGCCTAGGGGTGAGTCTGTGATTTTAGTCGGTGTGTTTTTTCTCACCCAACCCGCGTAAAAATCCCTGGCTAAATTAGTACCTACTGTTTTTTGACAAACAGGTCGTGTGGTAATTTAATTGCCGTCTGAATCCACATCTCTGAGTTTACAAGAAGAGATTCAAAATTCACTGTTTAAATCCTTTTTGATCACTACCGAGCACCGTACGTATGATGTACACTTTTATTACTGAAATGCTGGAAAGTATTTAAAAGAACAATATTTCATCACAGCTCCACCTCAGCGAACAAAAATGGGAAAGAGAAGAAAGCACGTACAAATTTTGAAATGGTTATTGTGGCAGCAATGTATGATACAATTTAAAAATATGTAGGCTAGGCTATTATAGGCTATTATAGTTTGGATTATTTTTTATAATATCCCATGAGTCATAATAAATGCAATTTCAACTATTTCTGAAGTGCTTCTTTCATAAAGAACACCGCTTTCTCACATAAACAGCCCCTGCAGGAGAGAATAATTGATTCTCGAGCCATCGATATCAACAGATTCAGCAGCATCGCCACGGACAGCACCGGGTAACGTCGCACGTAAGAAGAAGGTATATCTTAAGCAGCTTCCTAAGGTATAGTTCGGGGAACACACTTAGGAACATAAACAACTTTGGTAAGATATATCTTTCGAGTCTTCTTAGCGCGAGTCTATATAGAGTCTTATATCGGGGAACCGGGCCCAGTTCCTTAAGGAATTGTAACAAAAATAAAATGCAACACATGCAACATTGACATCAATAAAATAAAATAAATCATATTAGAATGATTTCTGAAGGATCATGTGACACTGAAGACTGGAGTAATGATGCTGAAAATCACAGGAATAAATTACATTTAAAAAATATATATTCAAAAAGAAATAGATTGTTTTAAATTGTAATAATATTTCACAATATTACTGTATTTTTTTTTATCAAATAAAGACTGTCAAAGTCATTAAAAATCTTACTGACCCCAAACAGGTTTTGTTCGGTAGTGTATATGCAAATAAAATAATTTGATCTTGTAATTTGATTTACACCTTAAAAAGGCATTTTAACTAATTAGAGCAATAATCATGAAAACCTGGAAATATCAAGGAATTTTAAAATAGTGATTACAATTCATAAAGTTATGTAAAGTTTAAAATGAATACATTCTTAAAAAATATTTTTTGTAAAAAATATACAATGAATAAATACTTAACTAAATAAAATTATTAAAAGTTGTGGAAATATTTATAGTCACTTTTTTCTACTTGCGCACAGTTCTAGATGTTTTTGTTGTCTAGATACTGTTATTTGTGTGTACAATCTTGAAAATAATTTTTTAAAATATTTTTTATATTTTCAAAATTTGAAAAAGGAATGTAAATTCATGGGTTAATTTAGTAACACTTTACAATAAGGTTAATTAGTTAATGTATTAATTCACTTATATGAACTAACAATGAGCAATACATTCGTTACAGTATTTATTATTTTTTGCTGACGTTAGTTGATAAAAATAAAACTATTTATTGTTAGTTCATGTTAGCTCAAGTCCATTAAATAATATATAACTTTTGATATTAATAATTTATTAGTAAATGTTGAAATGTTTTGCAATTAAGTTTCTCAATCTGCCCGAATGGGAATTATGGGTCGTTCACCCCAGTGTTATTTTAGTGTAACTAATATACTATTACATGTTTTGTAAATATTTTGTAAACAATTTTTTATACTGTTTTTATTTTAACTTTAAAGTTTTAGTAATTTTGTTAAGTGTTCATCCCTGTTGTTTATATTAGTTATATATATATATATATATATATATATATAGTTTTTAGTTTGGTTGGTTTTAGTCATTTTAGTACTTAAACTAAATGAAAATGAGAAATGTGTTTTTTGTTGTTGTTGTTTTTTCAAGTAATGAACATGTTTTTTTTGTGGTGTTAGTTTTAGTTATAGTTAATGATAATATTCTTGCTTCACACAGAATGTGTGTTTGTAATCCTTTTGCAGTGTTTTTAAATTGTTGGTCATACACATGCAGACAGACATTTTATCCCACTCCCATCCAAAGTGTCCACGTTTTGTCCCATTCCCACCCGCAAAACCCTGTGGGAAGAAGTCCATGCATTACTTCAGTCCCGGTCCGGTTAGATTCCCTCTCGTTCTGGTGTCTATAGGCTATTTCTTCTTATTCCCACACACACACAAAGCTTTAGATCTCCAGTGACAGACTTGTGTGTGTGTGCTGTTTTTATTAGATACATACATTGGGCCCGCGCTCACATCAGTGTTTCGCCTCCCGCATCCGCTCTCTTCAAAACTCAGTCCCGTCGGATCCCGCGGCCGTGACTCTCGTCTCAATCAGGATCCAGGACAGAGACTATGTTGTATGATACACTCAGCCACAAGCTTTTCATACGGACACCCAACATTTTAATATCCTTCAGTGGAGCAGACATCAGTGGAGCATTTTTGTTGTTGTATCCTTTCATCACTAAAGGGGCTTTGGGAGTGAACTGAATGAGAAGGACACAAGGATGGATTGGACTAAAAAAAGAAAAAAGTCCATGTGGACAAATTGACTGTGCCTGTCGTGCCCTGCTAAGTCCCTGCGTGTCCACGTGGGACGGCCTGCAGAAAAACAGCAGCTGAACAGGGCTAAGCCTGTGGAGAGAGAGGCACAGGCCGTGACCTCTGACCTCTGGGTCTGATTCACCACATTTATCCATGATCACACCCTCCAGCTCCGGATAGTCTCTCTCTCTCTCTCTCTCTCTGAGGCTGTGGAGAGTAATGCAGAGAGCAGATGAAAGCTGCCATCACCTCTTCAGTGCTTCAGGTTCAGCTCCCGAATCTCACCCTCTCCTGCTGTATAGTGCAAATTAGTGTGTCGTGCGTCGGCCCATCCGCTTTGAAGGAGCGCACAAGAAGAGCTTTTCAGGAGTCGAATTATGTTCTGTTGGGTTTTATCCTGCAACCATCATTTCTACTGATTACAAAGCTAACATTTTACAATAATGCTCCTTTGCGAATGTTACAAATGAAAAGACCATTTAAAATTATTGACTATCCTTATATAAATATATACTATAACTATTTTATTAAATATATGAAAAATATCCTTTATATTATATATATACTATAACTATGTTATTAAATATATGAAAAATATCCTTTATATTATATATATACTATAACTATTATATTAAATATATGAAAAATATCCTTTATATTATATATATACTATAACTATTATATAAATATATGAAAAATATCCTTTATATATATATATATATTATAACAATTTTATTGAATATATGAAAAATATTTACATTTGATTCCAGAACCCAGTTCTTCTGCCTTTAGTTGAGAAAGTTGTATTAATTAATGCACTGACAATAAAATGTAATCTTATTTCCCAAAAACTGATGCCTGATATATGGTTATAAAATAAATATTAAATAAAATATTTTAAAAAAAAAATTATATCAAAATTTTATATTTAGCTTTTTACTCCCAGTAAGAATTTTCTTATAAAAAAATTCTGCAAATTAAAATAGTCCTAAAAGAAGACTGAAAGCCTGGCATTCAAAAACTAACCTCATGTAAAAATAAAAATGTTTTTTTAATATTTAGAAAAACTAAAAGAGAATATTTTCAGTGAATAACAGCTTAAATTTGACTTGAGAAAACTTGAAATGTTCAAATGTGCTACACTTTGTGTGCTTTTTCTCCACTATAAACAATGGACAACTATGGTTATTTTATGGAAAAGTTCTGCATGAAAATTTTCTCAAATGTATTCTATCTGTCTTCCATGGAAAAAAAACCAGCATATAAGTATGGAACAACATGAGTGAATTGCCACTTTTCCTTTGAAATGAAAGCATTTTTATGATAAGTACAGTACCTTGTGTCTTCATGAACGAGTGAGATGTGGTCCGGACAGCAGACGAGCGCTGGTCAAGTTGTGCTTTTGTAAATGAAAGCCGTCTTCCTCTTCTTCTTGTAGGATCAGACTTCCAGTGCAACACTCACATCATCCCAGTGAAGAACCAGGAAGGAGTCGTGATGATGTTCATCCTGAACTTCGATTATGTTCTGGACGAGGAGAGCATGGACTCTATGGAGAGACTGGACATCACCCCGCCGGCCAAATCTGAAATCAGTGAGTGCAAACACTTTTCATTATCGCTTTTTCTTTGGCAGATTGGTTTCTAACATACATTTTCAATATTAGCAGCTCTTTCCGCAAATATTTTCCCCATCTTGTTCCTCCAGAAGCATTTTTATAAATCATTCAATCAAGAGTTGTAAACCATGATCCAAACTAATTAGCTCCGAAAGTGTGTGTGTGTGTCTGTGTGTGTGTGTGTGTGTGTGTGTGTGTGTATGAAGTCTCTTAGTCTCTTAAATTAGAATTCAATTTAGAAATTAATCACATTGTAAACTTTTATCTGAAGCGTGTGTGTGTGTGTGTGTGTGTGTATGGGTGTGGGTGTGTGTTTGTGTGTGTGTGAAGTCTCTTAGTCTCTTAATAAATTAGAATTAAATTTAGAAATTAATAAAATTGTAAACTTTTATCTGAAGTGTGTGTGTGTGTGTGTGTGTGTGTGTGTGTGTGTGTGTGTGTGTGTGTGTGTGTGTGAAGTCTCTTAGTCTCTTAATAAATTAGAATTAAATTAAGAAATTAATCACATTGTAAACTTTTATCTGAAGTGTGTGTGTGTGTGTGTGTGTGTGTGTGAAGTCTCTTAAATTAGAATTAAATTTAGAAATGAATCACATTGTAAACTTTTATCTGAAGCGTGTGTGTGTGTGTGTGTGCGCGTGTGTGTTTGTGTGTGTGTAGTAATATTGTAATATTAATATATTATAATATATAATATTAATAGTAATAGTAATATTGTGAAATATTATTACAATTTAAAAGAACTGTTTTATATTGTAATAAATAGTCAAATGTAATTTATTCCTGTGATTTAAAGCTGAATTTTCAGCATCATTAATCCAGTCTTCAGTGTCACATGATCCTTCAGGAATCATTCTGCTGATTTGAAGATCAACATATAAAGACTGATTTATTATCAATGCTGTGCTGCATAATATGTTTGTGGAAACAGTGATGCATGTTTTTTCAGGTGAAAAGAAAGTTCAAAAGAACAACATTTATTAATATTCCTATTTTAACTTTAACCTTCCTGCTGTTGTGCTCTATAGAAAGGTTTTGTTTGCTAATGCAGTGGCAACAAATCTGAAACTTTTCCTATTCCACTTTTATGTGTGTAAATAACCTTCAGAAATGTCTCTAACAATCTTTGATTGACGGAATTAAAATCATGCAGGAATCACTTTGCAACTTCCTAGTGACTCCTTCACCAGCGCACCTCCGCTGTGCTAAACCAGCCGTTGTAATCAGTCCTGTTCAAACCAGTGACTGAAGTGGAAGTGCTTCAACTGGCCGGCGCGTGCAACGGTTGATCGCAGTGGGTGTCTCTCGACAGAGCGTGTTAATTAGACAGGAGGCTCTCGCTGAGACTCTCAGAAGATGTTGGCTTCGTCTCCTCTCGGATCACATGAGGGACGCTTTCGTATCTGGCTTCATATCAAGGGTTGAACACGCTCATCAGCATGAGCGGCTTTAGTTCCCGGCCTGCAGAAAACAATACAATATGGTCTTCTTTTTGTCATCTCAGGTGACAGGATTCTGCCGGAAAAAGTGACCAATCACAGTTAGTTGTGTTTTTGAATGCTGATTAGGAGCTGGTCCATTTGAAATAGACACAGAAAAAAGTCTGTCTGATCATAATTACACGATCCATCAAAAAGAAAATTTCAGAGGCAGAAAAAAGCATACTGTCCCGTTCTGTTCATTATTATCTAGTTTGCTGTCTACTGAGAGCCCGTTTTGTCAAAAACGACGTCTGGATCGGATTCAGAACGATGATTAAAACCCAGATGGAGTCGATCGAGTCCATCAACTCCCCTCAAGCTTCACAGTCCTGTAGCTCGTCCCGGGTCGACATTTCATTCACGGCAGTTTTGATTTATATGCTGTTTAATGTTTGATGATCGCTTTATTTTACACATGCATCTGCTCACACACAGTATGATATCGCTTGTTTTTCGCCTGTGTTTTGATCAGGAGATTCTCTACTCTTTCAGAAGATGTGTTATAGCGCCCCCTACCATGTAACAGTGAAAACACAGAAATCCGGCAATTTCCGGCAATGCGAAGCGTTGTCTCATCAATTGACCGTTCGCAAAGACCCGTCCCCCTTAGTTACTGTCGCTATGCCCGACAAGTTACGCCGCTCTCACACACACACACCATGTTCTCACGCAGTGATAAACACATCGCGGAGCAGAGAGGACACTGACAACACACTGACAGACAGGACAGACCAGCTTACTTTTGGGTTACTTTTGATATTAAACATATTAAACAAAGTCTCGCCTTTCAAATTTGGTAATTTTTAAGAAATGTTAACAATAAATACCGTTTTGTGGCTCTTTAATGTGTCGTGACAGATAGATCGCTGTGTCGCCTCAGTTAAAGCTACTCGTGAACCGATCATCTCTTCCTTCTAGTTCATTTATAGCATCAAATAAACATGAATGAACATCAGAAGGAATGTTGTTTAAACCGCGGAAAGACGTCAGTACACTTCGCTTCTCAAGTTCAAATCCTCACATGTTAATCTACTAACTCTCCTGACTGCTTTGTCGACAAAATGGCGGATGGCGAAGTACGATTGGTCAGATCACCTGTCAATCAAGCTCCCTGCGAAGGGTCAATTATGGAAATTTCCTTCAATGGTAAACATTTATTTTTTACATTTTAAGAGTTAAAGAGTTAACTTAAACGTTAAGGGGTAAAATTTTAAATTGTGTTTTTAAAGATTATCTTTTAAAACCGTGTCTGCACCACACTACACTGTCAGGGATTTGTTTGTCGCATCATCCAGTGTAGACAGCATCACTGATTATAATGAGTTTTGTGTGAACAGATGGACGATGAACTGGCTGATATGAACCAGATCATACACAGAAAGAGCCTCAGTGAGGACGAATAAAGGAAGCGTGTGTGTGATATAGTGCATCTATGATCTCCATGGTCTCCTGAACTTCCTCTGGTGTCCGTGGGGGTCGTGTGGTCGTTTAGAGATCTGCACAGCTTCAGCATCTCTAGAAATACTCACTTAGCAAATGCGCTGCTCTAGGTGAAGGTTATTTATAGTGGAGAATGTTGCCAAGTGTTTGGAGAGTGTGTGTGTTTGTGTGTGTGTTTCTGCCTCAGGGTGTCACGAAGAGTCAACAAGGACTCACTGCTGAACCTTGCTTGTACTGTAGGTGTTATAATAAGGCCCAAACCTAATGAAGCACCAACGTGTGTGACTGAGTCGGGCTTACACACACAACAGAAATGTGCATGTGTCTGAATGAGTATCAAGACACTTGAATAATGTGAAAGCTTGTCATATGGCAGTGTTCTGAATAGCATATATGAATGCAACATATGTTTGCAAATTGAAATTTTACAGGTGTTTTTGCAGCATTACCTAATTTGCATAGTCAATTAGTGGATTGGACTCTAATATATTACATGCATAATAATGCAGCAGTGTTGTTGTTGTTGTAAATGTTTATAATATCTTAATATTTTCATGCCCTACAGTATCATTTAGCAGATTAGTGCAGTGTTAATATAGTTTACATTTTGCGACAAATTAAAGGAGAACTCCGGTCAATTTTAACATTGAGCTCAATTTTTAGTAAATTTGGAGTGCTGTCAATACAGAGAACAACGACAAAAATCGGTGTTGCCTACACTGTTTTATCCTATTTTTAAAATTTGCACCCTATTGACTTGAATGGGGCAAGTTTTAAACCTGCTTTTATCCTCTTAACATATTTGATGTGTCATTACAAGTGCCCAGCCATGTTGAGTGATTCTTAAGAGTGAACACGAGTGAATCTGACTGCAGTAGATGTGAAAGATATTAATAAAAAATTATGTTATATCAGCCAGCGCAAATACCTGTATTTAGTTCCTGTTTTCGGTGGAAGTCCAAAGTAGTCGATTGTCGAGTTCACGCGCGTGATCATAGCAACTAAACCTATGCGCGTGAACTCGACAATTGACTACTTTGGACTTCTACCGAAAACAGGAACTAAATACAGGTATGTGCGCTGGCTGATATAACATCATTTTTATTCATATCTTTCACATCTACTGCAGTCAGATTCACTCGTGTTCACTGTTAAGGAATCACTCAACATGGCTGGGCACTTGTAATGACACATCAAATATGTTAAGAGGATAAAAGCAGGTTTAAAACTTGCCCCATTCAAGTCAATAGGGTGCAAATTTTAAAAATAGGATAAAACAGTGTAGGCAACACCGATTTTTGTCGTTGTTCTCTGTATTGACAGCACTCCAAATTTACTAAAAATTGAGCTCAATGTTAAAATTGACCGGAGTTCTCCTTTAAGCTGTCAAGAAGTTGGATAAAGTGGGACATACTTATATATCCATCTTTATATAAAGAGCTGGGCAATAAACATCACACATGAGATTTGCTATATAATATATATTGAGTAATCAAATAGATATCTGGTCTAAACCACATAGCAAATGCCACCATGATGCATTGCAAATCAGATTGCACAAATGCACTCAAAGTGGCAAATCAAGACACATTATGTGCATTGAAAGCCAAGTGCGATAACAGGGGCAATCGGAGGAAGATGATCTATTCTCAATTACAACGTGTACAGTGCCTGGGAAAATAAATTAATAATTCACTCACAACTGCAAGTTTTTGTGTCATCTTTTACTCACCCTCAAAACTAAATTATTTGGCAAAAAAGGCAAATTTTACTATGCATAAAAGATAACTGAAAAAAAAAGCAAAAATTGACTACAACACAATCAGTTATTAATATTTAATTGGTTCTCTCTTGTTTTGCATGTGTTCATAATTTCTTTGCATGACAGCCTGGCCCAAAATGATATCATAATGATAAACATAATGATATGTTTCACTGGCTACGTTACATGCAACCAAACAATCTGATAGTAATGTGATTGACGGCTCAATCGGACTGAAAAGCCTTCATGTAAACTCCTTAATCGATCCGACTGAGCTCGATCCCAATGAAATTTTGATCGGATTGAAAGGGTTGTTTATTCCTTTTCCAAATTCGATCGAGAGAACATGTAAACAATTGATCTAATTAAAACTGAAACTGAAAGGACTGCGCATGTGCAATGACGTTGAAATAGCGTAATGACGTATGTCACACAGAGCGAGCTATAGAGAGCCTAAGTCCCTCCCCTTCCGGTGGATCACCATGGGACCTTATTTCGGAAAAATATTGTATGGTAGTCAATGGCGAGAGACAACAAATATTTTGATCTCGTTTGAATTGTGCCCTGAATTACACATGATGTTTGTCAATTTAAAAGATACATTTTAAAGTCAAGAAAGTTGCAGTTTGATGTAGAACTGTTGAGGTATAAGACTGTGAAAATACGTCATTACAAAGACTACAAACTAAAAGGTGCACGTGAGGTCATACCTTTTCACTCAATGAATGAAGCTAACTTTACTGAAGCTAACTCTACTGAAGCAAACTTTACTGAAGCAAACTTTATACTGAAGCTAACTTTACTGAAGCTAACTTTACTGAATCTAACTTTACTGAAGCTAACTTTACTGAAGCTAACTTTACTGAAGCTAACTTTACTGAATCTAACTTTACTGAAGCTAACTTTACTGAAGCTAACTTTACTGAATCTAACTTTACTGAAGCTAACTTTACTGAAGCTAACTTTATACTGAAGCTAACTTTACTGAAGCTAACTTTACTGAAGCTAACTTTACTGAAGCTAACTTTACTGAAGCTAACTCTACTGAAGCTAACTTTACTGAAGCTAACTTTACTGAAGCTAACTTTATACTGAAGCTAACTTTACTGAAGCTAACTCTACTGAAGCTAACTTTACTGAAGCTAACTTTACTGAAGCTAACTTTACTGAAGCTAACTTTATACTGAAGCTAACTTTACTGAAGCTAACTCTACTGAAGCTAACTTTACTGAAGCTAACTCTACTGAAGCTAACTTTACTGAAGCTAACTCTACTGAAGCTAACTTTACTGAAGCTAACTCTACTGAAGCTAACTTTACTGAAGCTAACTCTACTGAAGCTAACTTTACTGAAGCTAACTTTATACTGAAGCTAACTTTACTGAAGCTAACTTTAGTGAATCTAACTTTACTGAAGCTAACTTTACTGAAGCTAACTTTACTGAAGCTAACTTTACTGAAGCTAACTTTACTGAATCTAACTCTACTGAAGCTAACTTTACTGAAGCTAACTTTACTGAAGCTAACTTTAGTGAATCTAACTTTACTGAAGCTAACTTTACTGAAGCTAACTTTACTGAAGCTAACTTTACTGAAGCTAACTTTACTGAATCTAACTCTACTGAAGCTAACTCTACTGAAGCTAACTCTACTGAAGCTAACTCTACTGAAGAGAACTCTACTGAAGCTAACTCTACTGAAGCTAACTTTACTGAAGCTAACTTTACTGAAGCTAACTTTACTGAAGCTAACTCTACTGAAGCTAACTCTACTGAAGCTAACTTTACTGAAGCTAACTTTACTGAAGCTAACTCTACTGAAGCTAACTCTACTGAAGCTAACTTTACTGAAGCTAACTTTACTGAAGCTAACTTTACTGAAGCTAACTTTACTGAATCTAACTTTACTAAAGCTAACTTTACTGAAGCTCACTTTACTGAAGCTAACTTTACTGAATCTAACTTTACTAAAGCTAACTTTACTGAAGCTAACTTTACTGAAGCTAACTTTACTAAAGCTAACTTTACTGAAGCTAACTCTACTGAAGCTAACTCTACTGAAGCTAACTTTACTGAAGCTAACTTTACTGAAGCTAACGTGTGTGATTTTTTCTATAGTCTTACGTTATAATCGTGACGTTACGCCGTCATGATGAGTGTGTTGTACCAGACTGCACACACAGGAGCAACGGTGACGTATAGTGCGAGACGAGAGATGAAGTTCATTGAGTGATTTTCACATAAAACTAAATGTTACTCTTCTGTTTTATGACAAACTGCGACTTTCTTGACTTTCATAATTATCTTTTAAATTGACAAACATCACATGTGTAATTCAGGGCACAGTTCGGACGGAATAAAAACCTCACATATGTAACCATACATATTTTTTCCGAAATAAGGTCCCATGAGCCGGAAGCGGAGGGGCGGGACTTAGGCTCTCTATTCTTCCTGTTGAATAAAGTGTTGTATAAATGAGTGTCCCGTATTTCTAAAATCCTCGTTTTATTCCGTGAAATATTAATATTAAGTCTGCTGTTTAAAAGAAATAAAGGACCAGTGTTGGAGAATGGTTATTATGCGCAAACAGCAGGAAACTCAGCGGGAAATAAATTCAGTCGGATTGAAAGCTGTGCATGTAAACGTAGCCACTGCGTTATCAGTGTATTTATGTATTTCAATAATATTTGAACAAAGGAGATGTCAATTTTCCTATAGCCTGGAACTGTAATACATACAAATATTTAAATGTCTCCACC
>JARPMJ010001147.1:130000-185063 GCA_033366665.1 Phoxinus dragarum | reverse complement strand
CCACACGACTCCGCCCTAACCATCCATCGATCACCACACCAGCCCCGATACCAAAGTTCCTGGGAAACCTGATCGAAAAAGGGGTGGCCAGGAAACCTTACTTAGCCCTCACTTTGGAAAAGGAAGTGAAACTTGAAGCCTTGATAGACACAGGAGCAGACATCACTGTGATCTCATCTCAACTTTTCAAAAGACTCAAAGTCGAAGCTAAGAGACAGAATCGAACTCTTGAATCTCACACTTGTGAGCTAAATGTGCATTCATACAGCCCAAAATAACATCCGGTTTGAACTGGTGACCCTCATCCACCTGTCGATCGGTGATGTGACTCTGACTCACCCTGTGTACATTTCACCAATGGACACTCATCCACTCCTCGTCGGCAAAGACCTGCTGGATCGTTTCGAGCCTTTACTGGACTTCAAAAATCTGAAGGTTTGGTCTCAGGTCCGAGACCCTCTCCCCATCCAGCCACACAGGTCATCTGAGCAAGACTGTCAGATCACAGAGGTCACGAGAATGTCCACAGAGCCAGCCTGTCGGGTCACAGAGTTCATGGCAACTCCCACAGCCAGCCACAAAGACACAGACTCAGCACCAGGTCAAGGTTCAAGTTCGCTACTCTGCACCTTCCAGCTCACCAAAGACTTTAACACCTGCTGCTCCACGGCCATTACTGACCTGCAGCTACATGACCAAACTCATGCCCTCGCCAAGCCTGGCGCACTTAACGGAAAGCGGTGGTCACATCCGACCCACCCACCCACCCTCACAGTTGCAGCCACTACACACTGCATAAGACTTTTACAGGCTACACTGACTAACTCTGAGCCGCTTACGCTGACTCCGCTGTCTGCAACACCCAACATAGCGGACATGCGGACTTCTGACACCCAAACAAAGACTTTGCTTTGCCACCTCTCCTTTGCAAACCCCTCCTACCACCCTCGCACGCCGTCTACACTCACTGACAGCCAGTGCCTCAAACCACTGCATGACACCAAGCACATGCTGCGTGCACAGGACAACATTACGTGTTCTGCACCTGTTGACATCAAGCGCAAAAGCTTGTGATGAACAATTCCAAAAGGGGGGTCATGCCAATGTGTGCCCATGACGCATCATGCGCTGCACACCACAGCACCAGAGCCACTGACGAGACACCTGAAGCAAGCGACAGGCCGGCAGCAAAATGTGGCAAAACATGGGCCAAGGCGAGCTAAACCGAGCTGCCACCCGCAAAGTAAAAGGACTGCCCTGTCCAACCAAAGACAACCCTCGTTTGCCTCTTCCTTCCCTCTCTCTCTCTCTCTCCCCTGTTGTCTGTACCAGGTCGCTGCTGTGGTTCGCCATGCTGTGCTGTCAGCCAACCAGAGGACAGCTGCCACCTTGAGAACAACTGAGGCTCCTGATCACCGACTGCAGAACCGACACTCAGCCAGTGCATGGTCGACTCATCAAGCCCCGCCCGGTCTACAGAGCACACTACCCCAGCACCGTAGCCCCATACATCTGGGCAAGTGCCCAATGGACAGAGGACTCCCTCTCTCATGCCGAGGCCCAAAGTTGAACGCATGCTCAACCAACTTGAGAGAGTGACTGTTACACAATCAGGACTCCTAAACACCAACCACCGATCCAAACGGTTCCTGGGAGCGTTGCTCGGAGCCGTAGCTGCCGCCAGAACTCTGTTTAACATTGGTATGTCCAGTGTCAACGCAGCGAACCAGACTGTGAACTCCATGAAACCGCTGTTTAATATCTTCCAGAATGACTTTGCCCAGACTCCGCTGATTACAGCGCTAACGACAGACATGCTGTGGGAGGTTAGCTCCTCCAATGACAGCCTAGCCACAGGTGTAATCCCACCGTACCTGATACCCGTAAGCCCTTGTGCGAACTGTGCTGGCTTCCGCCATCACCACGCCAGTTGACCCCTCTACAAACACACCTTGCTTACTCTCTGGGTTGCGCCATCCCACTTCACGTCAACCCCGAGCAGAGAGAAGTGGGCTTCCTCCTAAACCTACCCATCATCGAGTCAAACCGAACCTACAGGCTCAAAGACATTGTCAACATCGGGTCTTGGAAAAGCAACACCCATTTCAAGATATGCACTCCAGATGTGGTGGCCTACCACGACAGCGACACCCGGCTGTACCCGGCCCCAAACCGGCACGTGTGCACCTTGACCAAAGACATTCACTATCTCTGCCCTAGCAAGCCCTTCCTCAGAGACAACACTGAAGGAATCTGCGAGTTGCAACCCCTGGTCAGCCACACACGCTGCCCTGCTGAAGCTAAGCCTCGCACACAAGTCACAGAGACACAAGCAGAGATTGTAGGTGAACGGTGGCTGGCTAACACACCTGTGCACACAGCCACTGTCACTCACGAACAGCATGATACCACCAGCCGTGTCAACATGCTCAACCAGAGTATGCCGATTCAAGTACCGACAGGTGCCATCTCACACCTTGGTAACCTGTCATGGTACCATCTTCCGAGCAAAAAGTACCAGACAGCACTGGAACTCCCATCCTTTAAGAACTACAACTTCACCTTAGATCCAGAAGTGGACCTCTGGTTTGAGAAAAGGGGGGTCCCAACTCATGAACATTGCTCCTGTCAACACAGCCCTCCAAGCATGGGCAACCGCCAAGCCTGAATACCTCACCTGTGTCCAAACCTGGACCGCAGCTGATACCGTGTTGTATCTCTCCACGGTCACCGACCACGCCCCGACACTCGTCTTGGCCTTCATCCTGTAACAGACTCAACGAGATGCAAACATCCACAGTCAAGCTCACGAACACTGTGTCGGGAGATTTCACACGGAATCCCCGGAAAGGGGGTGCCAAGCCATCGACCACTTCAACCTCATTTGAGCTGAACCATCAGCCCTAGCAACCACCTGTCATCCCATTGTGCTAATTTGTTGTTCGATGAAGTCCATCCCCCAACTTTATCGAACAAAAATGGGGAATATGTAGCAACAATGACATCTGGTCAGCTGCTTTTCCTTTGGTGAATCCTGATTCTCGCAAACACTTCCTTCATTGTCTGAAAAGACAAGAGGTCTTTGTGGCTCCCCAAAGAGACTAAGAAATGACTTTAAGCACAGGATATTGGCCACTTGATTAAGTTAATGAATAACACTCAGAACACAGCCCTGTTCTTGAAGCTTTCAAAGAGTACCCTGTTTTACATCATGTGACACACAAAAGCACAATGCAGGACACAAGCATCAGTTCAACGCACACTCCGAACTTTGAACGACTCAACACCCCCAAACTCCCATTCCAAGAGCACGTGACATGGACGGACCTCTCCCAGACCTCCGGAAAGACATTCCACTATTAAACACACACACTCATGGACTCTGAAACTGAAATTTCCACATATGATCCAATAGCAATGTTTTTGTGTGTGTATAATTGGTCAAGATAATGTCTGAGGTATCTATGCACCGTTATTAGGTTAATCAAAATCACTATGCTAGTGAGTATGAGGAAATTATGTAACCCTGTATTTCTTTCATGTAAAAAAAACGTCATTCGAGGTGTCATTGTAATGGAAAAAACATGTCGGAGTCGAATCTTGACTGCAAAGTACAATAATATGCATTTATTCTAGGAAATACCCTATTTCTAGATATGAATGTTAAATTTGATATCTCAGTCAAAGTAGGCGTTTCTTCACAAACAAAGAAACATCTTTCCCGCTCCAGATCAGAAGCTCCGATTTGCTGTTGTCCCAAAAAAAAGGCGTAAACATAGGTCTTTAAAAGGTAGAGCCCCCCTCTCTTCTCTCTCCAAACTCTTTCCAACGCTATCCAACTCTCCAGCTCTTGAAGAAAAACCTCTTCCGCGCGCTGCTCGCTCTCTGACCTCACCTCCGGCCATCTCCCTCGGACATCACATGTTCGAGTCGTAGCTGCCGTTCTTTGCAACTAAGTTATTTGCCTCTTCCTTCACGGGAGATGAATCTTATTTTCCGGTAAACGTTACATTCAGTGAGCCTTTTAAGCTTCCCGCGACACCGGAAGACGCAGCACCAACAGGACACCGTCCGCGCTCCCTGCCTCTCAGCATACACCGAACAGAGAACAAACTAACAAGTATTGACCTCTTTAAAGCTGATTCCAGGTGTCTTTTGAAATTAGGTTTCTGTCTGTAATCATTACCAGCTATTTTTCTCTCTCTCTTCTTATTTTCTCTCTATCATTTCATTCACTCTGATCACGCTATTTCTTATGTTCCTGTTTGTTTAAATGTTTGTTTGTTTTATTGTTTACATTTTTACGTACATTTATAGTTGTAGCTCAAGTAATCTCTAGTTTTGACATTTATTAAAACCCATTCATACTTTGACTGTGTCTGTGTTTGAAAAACCCACTTTATGAAGTCACTGAAATGCCAAAGATCTAATTAAGCTACACGCTCGATATTATAGGCTACCTTGAGTAGTTTTAATTCATAAACTCAGAAAGTTTTATGTTCGTGGCCAGAAGATAAACTTTCTTGGAGTTTGTAAACACGGAAATACCCTTTGCTGATCTGTGATAAGCTATTTTACATAGGTACACTTGGTGGACAAGTGGACTGATTTGATAAACGAGACCAGACCAGTTAAGAGGTAAATACCGAAAATTGATAAAGTAAATGTATATGCGATTTATGAATTATGACCATGAGTTATGATTATTAATATTTCCAAAATTCCCTATATTCTTGAGCTAATTCGCATGGACCCAGAGCCCGAGTCATTTACGTTACACCGGTACAAGTCAACACATGAAACAAAGCTTTATTCAAACTACAATCATGTATGTAGGTGTTTATGGTTTATGTAAATCCACGTTACAGACGTAACTTATGTGTCCTTACAGGAGCTCCCGTCAGCTAGAGCTATACATAATAAAACGTGTTTTTTACAGCAAAATCACAACTATACTATACTGTCTAACTCCTTTACACCTTCAACAGTTAAAATGTTTACTCTATAGTAGTTTAACACATGCAATTTTAACACAAGGAACCGCGTTTACTCACATTTGAAACCCCCTGCGTCGCTGATCTCCGTGATGTTTGATAATGACGTATGCTCTCGCGTGGCCTCCTGGGATAGTAGAGAATCCTTCGGTTGAGCACTCAAAAATCGGGCCGGAAGCAGTAAGCCATCCGGGAACTTCTCGCCTACTCTTTTTTGAATACTGATGTTTCGAACGTACTGCTTCCTTCACGTACTGTTTTCGCCTACTATATAGTAGGAAAGTAGGCATATTCGAACGCACTTAAGTCCGAATCTCGCGATAATTAGTACGTCACCCAGGTAATTCTAGCCTACTCTTTTGGATTCATACATACTTTTTCACTCGCCTACTCTTTTTCCCATACTAAATAGTAGGGAAGTATGCGGTTTGGAACGCAGCCCTTCAGTATTTTCACGAGTTGGATACGCCCTCTAATATGTTGACGGTAGTGAAGAAATTAAGAAAAATGGAGATCTGAAGTCTTGTGAATTGCAGGAAGCCGCCAATCAACGAGCTACCTTCAGCGACATTGTTAACTTTGTCGAAAGACAAGTAAAAATAATGACTGATCCAGTTTTTGGAGACATACAAGATGGTCCAGCATTAACAGGAAGTACATTTTTGAACAAAGGCAAGTCTCAGTCTTACCTTTAAAAGAAGCAGTTTTGCTACTACCGTCACAGCAATGGAAAAGAAATCAGAAATTGGAACCAACAAAGGGGAAATCGTTTCGCCCATCAACAAGAGTTGTTTGTTTTGTAGATGTGGACAGGCTTTGGAAATGTGCCCTCTATTGGAAAAGAGGAGTCATGGTGAGAAGATTGCGTTCTAAAAGTAGAATGCCGTTTGTTTTGGCTGTATGTGCACAGGGCACATCAGTAGAGATTGTAGAAATCGCCTTTCATGTAAAGTGTGTAATCTTAAGCACCCAAGTATACTTCAGGTCCCTCTGCTGGTAGGGAATTCTCCAGGGGGGGGAGAAGGGGACCGTGGGTTTAAAGACCTCCTCCCGGGGAGGCTTTATGCCCTCTGCTGGTAGGGAATTGTAAGATGGCCGCTCGAACACTTCCGGTGGCTTCACTGCCTGGTGGGCAGTTTAGAACGTCATGAGCTATCCAGTCATTAGTGACCGTAACTTACTAGCTGCTGCATATTTACTGTATCAACGAGATGAGGCAGCAGTAGACCTGCAAATACAAGCATTTTTTGTGAATTTTTTTTACTGTATTTGATTAATGTCATTGTATAAAAAGAGGTTTAAATAAATACAAATCTTACAGGCATACATGATTTGTATACATTTTATTTCTGTGCTAAGAGGACTTGAAATGACTCGAAACTAAAATGGTAGGACTTTGGACTCGACTTGAGACTTGTTGGCTTTGACTTTTGACTCGACTCGGGACTTGCCTCGGGACTCGAGGCAAAGACTTGAGACTTACTTGTGACTTGCATAACAATGACTTTGTCCCACCTCTGGAAATGAGCTATATAAATAAACTTGCCTTGCCTAGCCGAATGCTCTACTGGGTGGTTGCCCTGCACGCTTAATAAACAAACTCCAGCTGGACCAAAACACAGCAGCTTGAGTTCTTACCAGAACCAGGAAGTATGACCATATTAACCCGGGTCTGTCAACACTGAACCATGCACTGTTGACCGAGACCATGTCTACTAGAAACAAACCCCAGTGAAGACCTCGTTGACACGACAGCCATCAGCAGAAATGAGCAAAGACCACAAGAACCAGACAGGTCCTCTGCACAGACCCATGACCAGCTGCGTCTCCATACCAGCGAGATGAATCGGACTTCTGACCTGTCAATCATACTCTGCGTCCGTTTGTTGTCCATAGAACTGAGTTTTTTCCCCTCCATTCTGTCACCTGATGGAGTTTAAGTTCTTTGCCACTGTCGCCTCTGGCTTGCTTAGTTGGGTGCACTTAATATTCAGCAATATTTCTGATTTGACCGCACTGACACTATTGGATAAGAAATCAACTTAGACGATGACATCACTGTTTTCAGCAGATCTGCTTTATAGCTGAACTCATTTCATAATTTATGTACTTTACACATTTATTGAACTGAAATGAATCAACACTGAACTGATGAATAAAGGTGACTTGACCCTGAACTTAGCACTTTGTGCTACATTTATTGTTGTAGAGAGTGATAAACTCTTCGTTCTCTGCTAAAGGAAAACACAAGAACATTTGTAATATAATTTCCCAAGACAACAAGAAGATTCTCCAGGACATTTTACATTCTCCAGGACTGAAACATTAGCCATCAGTTCTCCAGGTTGTTCAGGACACGTGGGAAGCCTGTACGGGGTTTTTTATGTGTGATCATGTGTCCACACGGAGTACATATGTTGGCATATCTGTCGGCAGGTCGATGCGCTCTCTCCACCGTCCATCTCTATGTGGGCATTGGCCATTTCTTCATGTGAGAAGTTCTTGCAGCACAGTTTGCAGGTGAACGAAGTCTCCGTGTGGCGACTTATGTGGGTATAAAGGTTTTTCTTATGCCTGAAGCTCTGTCCACACTGAGGGCATGTGAACGGCTTCTCTCCACTGTGAACTCTCATGTGGACGGTCAGGTTCTGTCTCTGAGGGAAAGGTTTCCCACACTGTTGGCAGGAGAAAGGCTTCTCTCCGGGTGTGAACTCTCGTGTGGTCATTCAGGCTTCCTTTATGTGTAAAACTTTTTCCACACTGAGGGCATGTGAAAGGCTTCTCTCCGGTGTGAACTCTCGTGTGGGTTTTAAGGCTTGCTTTTTCCGTGAAACTCTTGCCACACTGATCACAGGTGAAGAGACTGGTCTTCTGAACTCTTTTTTGTGAGGAAGTCATTTCAGTTTCTCTGAGTTGTTCTCCATTGATGAGATCACACTGTTTCTTCTCATAGTGATCTTGCTCTTCCATTTCAACGAGTACTTCACTCTCCTCTTTCAGGACCATCAGGTCTAAAGCGAAAGACAAGTAAAAAGTCAACACCAGTTTGACGTCACAAACCAACAGACATCAAAGCACCCAGGGTCTAAAGATTTATAAAATGACAAACATGTTGTAAGAAATTATAGTCTGCCCCGATCCAACTTCCACTCCAATATATACATTTATATCAAAATGTTCCTTCACTTAAAAGAGCTTAATTATCATATAGAGACAACTACATTCAATCTCAGTAATATGTAAATATCACAGAGGGCAACCAACCACCATTTTGATTACAGGGACTTCAAATAGCTTCTTGACACTTTAAACATTTGGCCGTTCTGTTTCAACACAAGATCAAAGATGTGATCACTTCAGATAGATTGTATCACCAAAACCTTTTGCTGTTCTGATTTCATTTACATTAAGAGTTGACCATTTGGGTTGATCAAATCCTGAACAAATGGTAATCAACATACAGACCACAGCTGTCACAATAAGAGCAACTTAATTTACATTAAGAGTTGTAAACTGTATTAGGATAAAAGGTTTGAGATTTGGATGATCTGGGTTCATTCTGACGCCGGTGAACCCAAGGTGCTTTTGTGTACCATGCCACTACTTTGCTGGAATAAACTTCATTTTTGAGATCTTCGACGTCCACATCATTTTTTCTTACAATGTGAAAAAGGGGTCCTGTGTTCCCCATATTTATTTTTTTACAGTGTGGGAACCTGAATTATGATTAGGGTTATGGGTAGGGTTAGGGTTACACTTTATAAAATTGATAGAGACCTGGGAAAATTAGCCATGACATTTTAAAGGCCCAATGTGGTGTAAATCCAGCTTTTACTGTAGTTTATGTGTGTATGTGGTGTTATTAATCTGCTTTAACACACACATGTGTAAGTTCATAAGTGGACAGCATTGCTGAGTATTTTCTGCTTAAAACTGCAGTGAACCAAAGACAGTCTCAAAAACACGGTTTGAAATCGCTGGTGTTTCTGACGTCACAAACCCATTCATTTACACACACAATGTAATACCAAATGTAACATTTTAATCAACAGGACATTTTTTGTTAACCTTTTATCATATGTTTTGGGATATCGCAATAATATTGTATCGTGAGTTCAGGTATCGTGATAATCAAATCGTGACATGAAGGTATCGTTACACCGCTAGTTTTAAGGGATAAAATTATTGATTACAGGGGGACTTTAACAAGTTTTCTTGATGTGTGTTAAAGTAACACTAGGTAACTTTTGCTCTCGGGGTCCCCCTAGAGTTGGGAAACAGTATTGTCCTCTACTACTGTCGTAAAACTCTGTCATGCACGTGCATTTGTTGACCACCATGATAGCCCCAGAACACTGAAGGAGGAGTTCACATGCAGGTGTTCTGCTTGCGTCGCGTGTGAACTGTCTTCATCCAGGTACAGTGGCATATATTTCAGCATGTCATATGAATATAATTTCATGGGTTTTATTTTTTTTCAAACGACAAATGATCGCGATGCTCACGTTACAAGCCAGCGTCATTATAGTAATGTTAGTCTATTGGTTACCGTTTTACTGAATCTATATGATACTTCAATGCAATGTTTGAGTGGTAGATAATAACCGTATATCGTCAATATTATAATATCAAGCTACCATAGATGAATCTGCAAATTTTTACAAATCGATTTGCATTATAGCTTGAGGCAAATAAACAAATATCACAGACATGTTAGGTATCCTAAAATATGATTTTGTACATCTTATATATTTACTTGCAAGAATGTAGCCCCTACCAAACTTGTACACGCCCTTTAGACATAGGCTTTCATTTGATATTTGAAAGTCCGCATCGGTCGAGCATAGGGTTGCCACCTTTGATTTGTGAAAAAACCGGGACACTCAGATTATTATTATTTTAATTTTGGGGTCTGAGTTGTAGGTTGTAAATAGTATTTTCTTTGACACTGGTGGCTCATCCGATTTTGTTGTGTTATCCTCATAGACAGTGGTTATCCTTCTCGTCCGTCTCTCTCCCCATTTCACACAATAGATGTAAATAGACAGTTTTTAAAAGCTAGCTAGCAACTAAACTCACACTGTATCATCTTGAATATGTGTTGATGCGCGCGCGCGCGACCGACCGACAGCACAGGCAGTTGCTAGGCGATAAGTTGAGCTTGCAATCAAATAAAAGTAAACGCCTGGCATTGGCCAATCCACTGTTTTACCCGTTTTTACCATGGTTTTTACCCGTTTACGGACACAGGATTGGATGTACTGTACACAACTATGAAGAAAACACAGTAACAGTAGACGGAAATGGTTTAATTTGAAACCAGGAAATTCTACTTTAGAAGTACATTTTCACAAAAAAACGGAAAGAATATACATTTTCTGGGACTGTCGCTCAAAAAAGAGAACAATCCCTGGGAAAACCGGGACGGGTGGCATCGGGCACCCCTCCTCCTCCTTCAGCTCACGCTAGCGAGGAAACGCTGGCCCAATGTTGATCCTCGTTTCTGCCTTTAATACGATCACTTTCTCGTTTCCTCTTGTTGCTTTCCTCCGACAAAACCTTTGCTTTCTTGCTTTTCTGTCTGCTTCGGCTATGACTATAACATTTGGCAAACAAACGCTAGTTTGGCTCGCACGTCCGATTTTAAGGAAGTGGGGGGTGGTGGTGGAAAGTGACGTATATGCCGTAAAGCAGTCGAATTGTGTAGTTCTCTTTGTTCGCCGGTTACTACCCGAAACCCGAAGTTTAAAAAGTACGATTAAAAACGCTACAGACCCCGTCAGGCTATGGCAGACGTGTCATTCAACCTATCGTAAGTCGATGTACCATCACAAGAGACTTGAAAATATATTATTAAGGTTGAAATGTTACCTAGTGCTGCTTTAACAGATCATTGAACTGGGGAAAATAGGTCCTTTTCATGTGTTCATTATGTGCCTTATAAATCTGGGCAACACAGGATTGCTCCGGCGTGCCACAGGGCTCAGTATTAGGTCCCCTGCCTTTCTCCTTGTATATGTATTATGTAGATGGCTACTCAGTTTTATATTTCCTCACAACCTAAAAAAACTGTAGTGTTTTATTGATATTAGAGCAGAATCCACTGATCAATGAAAAAAGCCTTAACTAATAATATTGGAAACAATCATTAATGAATTTGATTATTAATAGGTTTGATATTGATAGATTTGACAGACGCACATGTTAATGCTTTTGAGATGTGACATTTTACGCAGGTATTCTTACACACTAGCATCAACAAGTGCCAAGTACAGTTGTTTTCATTAAAGGGTAATCTACACTGTAATCTATAATATCAAAGATTAATGAACTATATTTAATATTTAATTCAAATATGATTTTGACTGAAATATTTAATTCTGATGTGACCGGTTGAGGTTTGTTGGTGTGTAGTTCTAAGATTGTGTTTATAGTTTTGTATACACATTATAGTAATGTGTGTTACAGTGAAAAACTGTAAAAAGGTATTAAGATCGGGATGAATGTCCTGTTGTTGTGAATAAGATATCGTCATAAACTGATAATACTTAAAGGCAATCGGCTTGGAAGGCTGAAGCAACAAGAAACCCGGAGTAATGTTACACAAAATAATTGTTTTGTTTAGGCTATATCTATATTGTTTTTTCCTAATTCCTGTATTGTAATGTTTGACATGTCGTAATAATAAATGTCCAATGTAGAAGTAGAAGTTTCTCAGATGTGTATTTGTCTGGTCATGTGATCTCAACACGAGGCGACCCGCTCCATGACAAATAAAACCGTTTTAATTAGGACACTCATACGACAAACTTCAAAAATATCATTAATTTCTGTGGCGCTGGATATATAAATAATGATCAAATGACTGAGTTCATCTCTGAGAATGAAACTAACCTGCTTGTTCCTCAGTCTCTTCTTGCTTCACTGCAATCCTCATGTCTTCACTCTCCTCTTTAATCAACGCCATCTTCATAAGAGTGCGTCTCTTCTGTGTGTTCGGACACTCTGTCATGTCTAAGATGAAAATGATTTACAGAAACATGAATAAATCTCAATCAGTTCCCTAGGTCAGTAGTCACTGCAAGGGAGAGTTATAGTTTAATGGCCTTCAATGTAAATATACACAAATTATACAGAAAGTTCATGAGTGGGTTTTTATGATTTATATTTGGCATTCAATTATTAGTTCATAACATGTAATACTTTAAACTTTCATGAAAACATTTGTAGTTGGTTTGTAAAAGTTGCCTTTACACATTAAAGGTTGGGTTGGCAATTTTAGAGAGGCTAGCATTAGCAAGCTAGCTTTGAAAGCATAACATAAATGTCGTAATAACATAAAACATTGCTTAGTGCCGCAGCGCTAATAAACTGAGAACCACGATTTATTTTGTTTCAAACAGAGATCACGATTCTGAAAAATAGCAATTAACTAGAGGTTTTGACACAATATTAATTGCTGTAGTCTATTTCATTTTTTTAATTAATCTGAATGAATAAATAAAAACAGTTTGATTGAATGATTTAATGACTGAAGTTATAAAGACTTCACTTGTTTCATTTCTGGATGAATCAGCGTTTTCAGTCTCTAAAAATAATCTCAACTAATCTCTGGAATAGATGATTCAATGACAAATACACTTTTTAACAGTTACTTGTCTCCCCCTACTGGTGTAACTATGTAATTGATACAATTTTTATTTGTAAAATAACTTTATTTGAAGTGCCAAGTTACTTTCAAAAGATGATTTACTCTATTTTAATGTTGTGATAATATGAATATCTGCAACACAGAAATAATTAAACTGTGTGGTTGGAAAGATCTGCTGTGATTGTGTCAAATGTTTAATACACAGGCGAATCGCTTGAGGAATGAGATCACGAATCGAGATCGCCATCTTTTAACGATTTATACATAGTTATAATAAAATATAACATTATTTATATAGTATAGTTAATGAATATAAAACAGAATTGTATTTGGTTTTTCTTTTTTTGTGTAATGTTTATTTAACCAGGAATTTGTGACAACATCACGTGTGACTGGGACATGAATTTACATTTGATATATAAATAAATAAATAAACAAACTGAGACGAGGTGTGATGGGGAGATATGGAAATATGGTGCGTTCAAGTCATCTCGTGTAGATCGTATTTACGAGTTGAACACACTTGAACGCCACCACAATGTCGTAAACACCAGTGGGAAGCTCTGGATTTTCTCTAAGCCCCGATCTCTACGAGTTGTGGGCGTGTCACCGAGAAACATGGCGGATTACCACAATACAAGATATTTAGCGTCAGGCTTTTCTATGTACAGCGCAGTAAGCTAATCGCCTGCACAGAATATGATAGCATTATAAAATAACAATGTAATATACAACGATAAAGTTTGCAGTGGCTTCATAAATTAACTAAAAACTTAAAAAAACAAAGCACACCTTATGCAAATCTTTGTTATTCATTTTTTAGAACAAGAGTTTAAGAACCTCGCTGTATTTTTGTGTAATTAATTAAAGCGGCACTCGGTAACTCTAGCCACCGCTTTGCTGATTTACTCAGCGAGCTCCCCCTACAGCTGCGGTGCGTATATTTTTCACCTCACTGTCGTAAAGTCACTTGCGGCGCGCCGGCGCACTCCTCCCCCTTTCTACCGCTGCTCATGTGCTTTTGTTACGGTCGGAGTCGGTGTGGTGAACAAATGAGTCCCAGACGCACCAACTTTATCGTGTGGAGCTATGTCTACCGAGGTGGGTAATACATCATACACAGTATCATTTAACATTGACATGTACATTTTGTATTCCGTAAAGCAATTTGTGTTTCTCGCTCTTTCTCGCTTTTTAAAAACGCTGTTAAATATAGGTGAAAAACTACGCCACAAAAATAATAAATAAAATGCTTTCTTAAAAAGACCAAAGATCGCATGCACGTTTTCTTAATATGATCATTAAAAACCATCAGACTGATGGAAATGCGGGACATTTTCTCAATATGCGACGTGCGGGACAAGGGAGAAGCACCTGGCTGCAGCCTGCAGATTTGGGCGGGGGTGCACCTGGGGCGGGGCTGCACGTGCAGCTCCGCCCATAATGCTTCTCATTGGTTAGGAGCAAGGTAATGACGTCGATCGAGGCGGGGCCACACCTGGGGCGGGGCTGCACGTCTCTTCCCGCTAACATCTCTTTTCATTGGTTAGTGGCGTGAAGTCATGACGTCGATCTAGCATGTTTTCATTTCCGTTGTTCATCGCTGCATGGTGAGTACATGCAAGCTACTCTTTTTTTTGTTTTGTTCTAATTTTATTTACAATGTTTATTTCTGAAGTGGCATTTAGTGTGATGTTAAAATTAAGTGGTGTAAAATAAAATCGTGCAACTTTACTCACCATATCACACAAATAACTAGGGCAGCGTTTCCCAAAAGCATCTTGTGTGTGTGTGTGGGGGGGTTTGGGTGGGATTAGATATAGTGTTAAAACAAGGCCCTTAAAAATAAATACAGTGGCAAAAATGAACCAGGAGAAGAAATATAGGATTTAAGAGTAATGTAAGAGCCATATTTAATATTTTACCATTTATATTTTCATATTTTTATTGCGTAAATTTGATATAATAATTATTTTTGTTAATTAGTCAGTTATTGTGGAATATATTTATTTGTTCTTACCGCGCATGTTCAGTGAGTTTTTTTTTATAACACATGTAAAAAAGTTTGACGCACATGCAATAAGAGCAGACGCACATTGGGAGAACACAAAGCTTTTGACCGTTTTATTATAGTATAGCATAGGCTACATTGCCTCATAAGTAAAGTATCTTCACAAATAAAGTGTTGAGAAGACATCGCTGGGCAAGAGGATTATGCTGTATGTAAGAAATGTGATTCTTTATTGACTTGGAAAAATAAACAGTGATAAAGGAACTATGGATTTCAAGTGTGAATACAAGACAAGAAGATACACGTCAAAACTTGTGGAGCAAATAAGAAACATTCACATGTTCCATACAAGTAACAATATACAAAGTTATATTGTAGGACATTTTTTATATGAATAAATTGATTAAATGTAAACTATTTTGATATTATTGTTATTAATAAGTATGCATTTATTGAATTGAACATGAAACTACATTCAATAGTAATTACAAATTCATCAAAACTGCTTGAAATAGGGCTTGTTTTATATATTGCATACTGTTACTTACTGTATAGCAGTATATTTACATTTACATTTATTCATTTAGCTGACGCTTTTATCCAAAGCGACTTACAATTGCTATATATCAGAGGTCGCACGCCTCTGGAGCAACTAGGGGTTAAGTGTCTTGCTCAGGGACACATTGGTGTCTCACAGTGGATTCGAACCCAGGTCTCTCACACCAAAGGCATGTGTCTTATCCATTGCGCCATCACCACCCCTGTATATGCACTGTCCAATCCTGCTGCTGGAGGGACAACTGTTCTGTAGAGTTTAGCTCCAAACCCAGTTAAACACACTTAAACCAGCCAATCAAGGTCTTACTAGACATAGAAACTTCCAGGCAGGTGTGTGAAGTCAAGTTGGATATAAACTCTGCAGGACAGTGGCCCTCCAGGAGTGACTTTGGACACCCCTGCACTAGAGTAATAAAAAAAATAAAAAAATGTATGCTAATTCTGATGCTCTATACTTCCTTCTCTTTGCAGATCCTTGGCATTGTCATCCCCATTTATATTCCATGTGTACCACTTTTGCTATTTTACTTTATATTATTTTTGTTTTTCTGTGTTAATTTTGAGTACCCGAATGACCCTAGGAGCTATGTTGTCCGGGGCTATATGCCCCTGGTAGGGTCTCCCAAGGCAAACAGGTCCTAGGCGACGGGTCAGACTAAGAGCGGTTCAAAACCCTTTATGAAGAAAAATACATTGAGGACCGTGACGTCGCCCGGTATGGCGCAGCCGGGGTCCCACCCTGGAGCCAGGCCCGGGGTTGGGGCTCAGCCCGAAGGAGCGACGTGGGGCCGCCTTCCCGTGGGCTCACCACCTGCAGGAGGGGCCGTAAGGGGCCGGTGCTTAGAGGATCGGGCGGCAGTCGAAGGCGGGGGCCTCGACAACCCGACCCCTGGACACGGGAAACTAGCTCTAGGGACGTGGAACGTCACCTCGCAGGCGGGGAAGGAGCCTGAGATCGTGCGTGAGGTTGAGAGGTTCCAACTAGAGATGGTTGGAATCACCTCTACGCACGGCTTAGGCTCTGGAACCACACTCCTTGAGAGAGGATGGACTCTTCACCACTCTGGAGTTGCCCATGGTGAGAGGCGGCGGGCTGGTGTGGGTTTGCTCATAGCCCCCCGACTCAGCCGTCATGTGTTGGAGTTTACCCCCGTGAACGAGAGGGTCGTTTCCCTGCGCCTATAGGTCTCTCACTGTCGTGTGTGCCTACGGGCCAAACGGCAGTGCAGAGTACCCGGCCTTCTTGGAATCTCTGGGAGGGGTGCTGGAAAGTGCTCCGACTGGGGACTCCGTCGTTCTACTGGGGGACTTCAACGCCCACGTGGGCAACGACAGTGTTACCTGGAGGGGCGTGATTGGGATGAACGGCCCCCCTGATCTGAACCCGAGCGGTGTTCAGTTATTGGACTTCTGTGCTAGTCACAGTTTGTCCATAACGAACACCATGTTCAAGCATAAGGGTGTCCATCAGTACACGTGGCACCAGGACACCCTAGGCCGTAGGTCGATGATCGACTTTGTGGTCGTTTCATCTGACCTGCGGCCGTATGTCTTGGACACTCGGGTAAAGAGAGGGGCGGAGCTGTCAACTGATCACCACCTGGTGGTGAGTTGGATCCGATGGCGGAAGAGGAAGCTGGACAGACTCGGCAGACCCAAGCGTCCTGTAAGGGTCTGCTGGGAACGTCAGAGAGATCTTCAACTCCCACCTCCGGCGGAGCTTCGACCGGATCCCGAGGGAGGCTGGAGATATTAAGGTCCGAGTGGACCATGTTCTCCACCTCCATTGTCGAAGCGGCCGCTCGGAGCTGTGGCCGTAAGGTCTCCGGTGCCTGTCGAGGCGGCAATCCCCGAAACCCGGTGGTGGACACCGGAAGTAAAGGATGCCGTCAAGCTGAAGAAGGAGTCCTATCGGGCCTGGTTGTCTTGTGGGACTCCTGAGGCAGCTGACGGGTACCGGCAGGCCAAGCGAACTGCAGCCCGGGTGGTTGTGGAGGCAAAAACTCGGGCCTGGGAGGAGTTCGGTGAGGCCATGGAAAAGGACTATCGGCTGGCCTCGAAGAGATTCTGGCAAACCGTCCGGCGCCTCAGGAGAGGGAAGCAGTGCCCCACCACGCTGTTTACAGTGGAGGTGGGCAGCTGTTGACCTCAACTGGGGATGTTGTCGGACGGTGGAAGGAATACTTCGAGGATCTCCTCAATCCCGCTGTCACGTCTTCCATGGAGGAAGCAGAGGCTGAGGTCTCAGAGGTGGACTCGTCCATCACCCAAGCTGAAGTCACCGGGGGTAGTCAAGAAACTCCTCGGTGGCAAGGCACCGGGGGTGGATGAGATCCGCCCTGAGTACCTCAAGTCTCTGGATGTTGCGGGGCTGTCTTGGCTGACACGCCTCTGCAGCATCGCGTGGCGGTCGGGGACAGTGCCTCTGGGATGGCAGACTGGGGTGGTGGTCCCTCTTTTTAAGAAGGGGGACCGGAGGGTGTGTTCCAACTACAGGGGGATCACACTTCTCAGCCTCCCCGGGAAAGTCTATGCCAGGGTACTGGAGAGGAGAATACGGCCGATAGTAGAACCTCGGATTCAGGAGGAACAGTGCGGTTTTCGTCCGGGCCGTGGAACACTGGACCAGCTCTATACCCTCTACAGGGTGCTGGAAGGTTCATGGGAGTTTGCCCAACCAATCCACATGTGCTTTGTGGATTTGGAGAAGGCATTCGACTGTGTCCCTCGTGGCGGCCTGTGGAGGGTGCTCCGGGAGTTTGGGGTCCGGGGTCCTTTGCTAAGGGCTGTCCGGTCCCTGTACGATCGAAGCAGGAGCTTGGTTCGCATTGCCGGCAGTAAGTCAGACTTCTTCCCGGTGCATGTTGGACTCCGGCAGGGCTGCCCTTTGTCGCCGGTTCTGTTCATAATTTTTATAGACAGAATTCTAGGCGCAGCCAGGGGCCGGAGGGTGTCTGGTTTGAGAACAACACGATTTCGTCTCTGCTCTTTGCAGATGATGTTGTCGTGTTGGCCCCATCAGACCAGGACCTTCAGCATGCACTGGGACGGTTTGCAGCCGAGTGTGAAGCGGCTGGGATGAGAATCAGCACCTCCAAATCCGAGGCCATGGTCCTCAGTCGGAAAAAGGTTGGCTTGCCTACTTCAGGTTGGTGGAGAGTTCCTGCCTCAAGTGGAGGAATTCAAGTATCTTGGGGTCTTGTTCACGAGTGAGGGAAGGATGGAACGGGAGATTGACAGACGGATCGGTGCAGCTTCTGCAGTAATGCGGTCGATGTACCGGTCTGTCGTGGTGAAGAAAGAGCTGAGCTGCAAGCTCTCGATTTACCGGTCAATCTACGTTCCTACTCTCACCTATGGTCATGAGCTTTGGGTCATGACCGAAAGGACAAGATCCCGGATACAGGCGGCCGAAATTAGCTTTCTCCGCAGGGTGGCTGGGCGATCCCTCAGAGATCGGGTGAGGAGCTCGGTCACTCGGGAGGAGCTCAGAGTAGAGCCGCTGCTCCTCCACATCGAGAGGGGTCAGCTGAGGTGGCTCGGGCATCTGTTCCGGATGCCTCCTGGACGCCTTCCCTGGAAGGTGTTCCAGACACGTCCCACCGGGAGGAGACCCCGGGGAAGACCTAGGACACGCTGGAGAGACTATGTCTCGGCTGGCCTGGGAACGCCTCGGTGTCCCCCCGGAAGAGCTGGAGGAAGTGGCTAGGGAAAGGGAAGTCTGGGCATCTCTGCTTAGACTGCTGCCCCCGCGACCCGGCCCGGATAAGCGGAAGAAGATGGATGGATGGATGGATGTGTTAATTATTCTCTAACTTTTACTCTAGTCCTCTCTATCTCTCTCTCTCTCACCTATTTACTGTTGTTGTTGTTTACTTTATTACTCAAATGCTCTTTTAAGAGCCATTCCACCCTACAAAAATGCACACAACTGTGTTAAGCAAGGGGAGTGTAAGCAGTATTTAAAAGACTGCAGTAGGAAGTGCCCATTCTGCCAGTACACCAGCATTCCACAGCTGATGTATCACCACATCACAAATCACTTTAGAGGTGACGGAAACCCCCCTGCCTGTTGATTCTTTGACCAAGGTAAGAGCAGTATAAACTCCTGTCAATCTATCAGTTACCCTTTTTAATAAGTCGTATGTAAAGTTAAATTTTGGACTGACTGTTGTCTACTTTGGACAGATGCCACCTGACATCCTCTGACGCATCCTGATGGGAGCCGTCACAGACGACGGCGATGTGGCTTTCTGGGAACTCACTGACGTGCAAGGTTTTCAGGGACGTTGTCAGCAAGCCCAAACTCAGAGAAGAGGCCCACTTTGTATGGCTGGACAGTAAGTTCTTTTAATCTAAGTTGTGAGTAATGTAAAAGGTACTTGAGAAAGTCTGTCTGTCCGTGCATCTATTTCTATCTATCTATCTATCTATCTATCTATCTATCTATCTATCTATCTATCTATCTATCTATCTATCTCTGTTTGCCTATCTATCTCTACCTGTCTGTCTGTGTCTGATAGACTGTATTGCCTTCAAAACTTTCAGCTTGAAATCTACTTTGATCTTCAAACTGAAAACCTTCAAACTTCAAGCTTTTTAAAACATTTCAAACTTTTAGGATAGGCTTTCTCAAGCCAAATTAAAGTTTGTGTTGACAAACTTTTTTTAACTAGTTTATGTAGGTACTTTACAGACAAAGCCAGTAACACTCAAGCTTATCTTGTCTAACATTTTACTATAATATGTTTAAAATATATAAAAAATAAATTCCTTGTATGACTCTGTACTATGTTAATGCCTTTCTTCAAAATGATTCAATATTGTTTGTTTTGTATTTTATCTAAATTAGGTGTTGTGAACTGGAGTGCATTTTCCTGACAGTAAGCAAGTGTTCCGGGTGCCCTACTCGTCGACTCTGTGCTTGCACTGCACTACACTACACAAGACTGCCCAGCTGGGTCTGTGGTGATGGCAGGAGGAGTCCTGCAGGGATTTTATTGCTCAGTTGATTGTTTTTTTCAATGATAGAGGGGAATTTCAGGGTGTCCTGTCAGTCTGTGTGTGTGTTGTGTGTGTGTGTGTGTGTGTGTGTGTGTGTGTGTGTGTGTGTGTGTGTGTGTGTGTGTGTCTGTGTGTGTGTGTCTGTGAGTCTGTGATTATCTGTATGTGTGCATATCTCTTTTACACAATTATTTTTGTTTTGAAAGAAAAGTTTTCACTGGTATGAGTTTGGTTTTTTGAGTTGACATGCATAATATGGGATACAGAGATTGACAATGTACTGTATTTAGTTGGTTTAACTTCAAACTACTTTATTGGCATAAATGTTTTATAATAGCCTATATAATGCACAAAAATAAACTGGAACTATGACAGAGGAATTATTAAAATAAGAAATATATAAGGTGCCATTAATATTTACAGTATTTATTTTATTTACACAGTGAAATGCAACAAAATGTGAAACAATTTTTAAATACTACACAGATAATACACAATGCTCTGTAATTCCTTATAAGTTTACCTTAGATCAGGCATAGTTCAAACTATAGATATGCGCTCTGCTCCCTTCTGCTGCTTTTATTATTACATTAGAGTTTTTTTAATACTTCATAATTTTACTAAAGTATTATTTCAAATTTGCGCATGCATTTTGAAGACGCGTCACGTCAAAACACGTGATGTCACCACCTAACGCAAATACGACGCATGCGCTGTCAGCGCGATATGGCACATGCGTTTTCAACAGGGGCGCAGTGTTTCGGAAGACACTGAAGCATCCCCGGGTGCCGCCATTTGCTAGCGGACCCCCGCCTGCTGTTAGCATTCTATTGACTCCCATTCATTTTGGCGTCACTTTGACAGCGAATAACTTTACATCTGAGGTGTTTAAAGACTCCGTTTGTCCATTGTTTATTTCTAAAGAAACACGAAAATGTATAAAGGCTCCATTACCTTGTATCTTACGTTATGGCCCCGTAGAAGCAGTTTTTGTAAAAATAGGCGTACGATTGCGTCATACCCGCGCGACTCTGTCGCACAAGTCGAAAAATTACCGTATGGACAGGCAGAGAAGCTCGCAAGCAATCGGGGGGACGTGGAGGCATAAAGTCAAGGGAGAAGCCCATAGAGAGTGATAAAGTTGCTCCCGCTGCTAGCTCATGGACAGCTAATGCTCACGCTCTCCGTCTCTGCGAGATTCGGAAGGGAATGATTCAGATTTCTCTCGGCACAGCTACTAGAAGACCTACAGGTTGCTCACGTCACATCTACGTCGTCAAGCTCAGTTTGAGTCTGCGCAGTTCGCCTTGCGATCAGGAAGTGAGTGCTTCTAATTGACTTCATTTCTCTCCGTTGAAACCTATGGGGTCGCTGTGTCCAGTTTATATACTGTCTATGGTTTTCAACCGCATTTCCTGTTTACCGTGGCGTCGACGTCATATATATGCCACTAACCAATGAGAAGCGTTACGGGCGTGCAGCCCCGCCTCGATTGACGTCATCACTTTACCACTAACCAATGACAAGCGTTGTGGGCGGGGCTGCACACCCCGATCTGCAGGCTGCAGCCAGGTGTACTTGGGACATGGGGTGAAAATGCTGTGCGGTACAACGCAAAGCGTGACGGGTGGTCACCCCTAACTTAACGGGACGTTAGTCCCAATGTTGCAAGGCTGGTTTTCCGCCTGGGAACGCTGGGGGGAGCGGGGAAAGTAACCATTCTCACCAGAACAGATTATTTAAAGTCCGCGTGAACCGGAAGTTGCAACGCATTTCCGAGTGAAACGGAATATTGAACAGAGGGCAGGGTTTTACTTTAGCGCTCCTCCTCTCCATCTCTCGCCCATAGCAGAGTAACGGTTGAGGGAGTGTTAAGCGATTAACCAACCCAAGTCGTCAAGCCTACGTCATCAGAAAAATAACCATTCCAGACCCGGAAGTAACTTTTCAGACTTTGATTAAAGATAACTTCGGCAAACAATTTTTTCCCGTGTATTAATTTGCACGGATTAATTGTTCACCACAAGACTAGTAATATCCGCTAACAAAGTAAATAGGGTCAATTTTGATTTCATGCCGACTTTAACCATCCAAATGATTTCTAAACGGATTTATTAAGTTGAAAAAGTTACCAATTGCCGCTTTAAAGGTCCCATGACATGAAATTTTAAATTTTTGAGGTTTTTTAACATTAATATGTGTTCCCCTAGCCTATATATGGTCCCCCAATTTTCTAGAAATTTCAATCGGTGTAAAACGAGCTTTTGCTATCTTTCTCTGCCTTTGAAAAAGTGGAAGCTCAATCGGGCTGATCTTGAATCTCCTCCGTATGATGTCATACGGAGGAAATGTTACCTCCCCTTTCTCTGCTTTGCCCGCCCAGAGAATATTTCCCGCATGAGAAAATGAGCTAGGAAGCAGGAACGCGTGCGCGCGATTTTAGTTTGTCCACGGGAGATATCATGGCTTTTGAGCAAGCGAAGCATAATAATTGCTCAATAATTGGATGTACAAATGAACACCGAAGCCTTTTTTTAGTTCCTTCATCCAAGCCCCAGAAGAACCAGTGGATTCATTTCATTTCCTCTGGAAATGCGCCGACACAACTCCTCAAAGTTTTGCATGTCTGCGGCACACATTTCACCGACGACTGTTTCCTCAACTTGGATCACTACAGAGCTGGCCTCGACGAACGTCTGAAAATAAATCGATCGAGCCGAGCAACAATTTCTGATGTGTAATTGTTCAAGTTCAGTCAGGTAATCTTTCTCTCAAATCGTTCAATACTGCTGTTTATGCCTCAGTAAGTCAAGCCAGTGACTAAAATATCAACTTCACATCGTTTATTTTAGTAGGATGAAAATAATCGTATTTAAATTGTGAATAAATTATATACAGAAAGCGATCAAAGAACAATCTTTGTAGGAATCGCGCGCACGCGTTCCTATACTTCCTAGCTCATTTTCTCATGGACACAGCGCGATCGAGTTTATCTGGACACTTGCCAAACTCGTTATGAAATCAATGACGCACGTTACACTGCACATGAAGCTCTTACTGTACATCCTCGTGTTTGCATTGGTGAAAGCAGAGAGAGTGCAGAAACTGCGTTGCCATGACAAGATCTTCATTCTCGCGATCAACAACAGACTCATCTGCTTGCGCAATGCTCATCACGGCAACATTTTATGTGATGGGAATAGATCTAAATACTTTAAAAACTTCTGACGATTTGTTTATCTCGATAGCTGTAATAGTAAAAACGTATAATAACTGTAGTAAAAGTATTCGAGAGAGTTTCACATGTAATAAGTAGCTATTTCATATGCAAGCATGTCAGCCAATCACAGCATTGGCCGGTTACACTGAAGTCTCACACAGACACGCCCCTTTAAACAGAGCGTTCAAATCAGAGGCTAAAACTGGGCTAGGAAAAATGCCTTTTGTTTCTAAATTATGACTATTTTCTATCTAAAAAACATACTAACATTATAAGGGCAACCCAGGACACATTATAAAATAATATAATAACCCCATGTCATGGGACCTTTAAGAGAAAGTACTCCGCCATCTTACTCCGACGAAAGTACATCGTGCTTCCCACATCGTGCGTACGAACTTCCCAGGAGGATTGAACCATAGACAGTATATAAACTGAACGCACCAATACACAGACTGGACATCGGACCGAATGCAATGATTGGACGAACATTTTGTGATCCTGAGACTTCCACAGAAGATAATATGTACATGTTTTAACATTTAGACCCCTTCTAATATTGATTGATATCAGGATGTAAAAGAGTTCCAAGCAGAATAGCAGAAAGCGTTTATGAACATGTTCTCGTTGCATTTACACGGTCCTGACCAGCAGGAGTCGCCCGCGTGCGGAGATCCGAGCGAGTCGACTCACTGAATCATTTAAAATATTAATTCAATTGACTCGGAGTTTAAAAAAGCAAAATTTCTCTCATAACTTATTTCCAGTATCCGAATTCGTGTTTACGATAAACTGATTCACATTATTAGAGAGCAGAGAGCACCTTTTTCTGTTACTCGTGTATGGATGAAATTTACTCACACAAAAAAACGTTAATTCATGTTAAATAAAACATTACAAAGTTTCCTAAAAAAAATATTGAACTATTTTACATAGCTTGTAAACACGATTAAAATGATTGAACAGTTTGCATTGATTTAAAGACTTTAAATGCAAAACAACGAACCTTCCCTCAGAAACAGACGCAGGAGTGCGGCGCTGCTTTATGACGTCACGCCGCCAGACCAAAATAAAAGTCCCGTTCACTCACTGCGGTCTACAGACTAAAGAGTGCGAGATTCTGTCTAACAGGCAATGCTGTAATGTTTGTGTGTAGAAACCAGTTATACCAGATATTACAGTATTAACATGCAAATAGTGACAAATGTGTTTTACAAGATAAAAAAATACATGTTAAAAAGAGTGTAAGGCTTTATAAAGCAATATCTATATTATGTGTACATTTTGGAGTGGGTGCAATGATCAAAATGTTATTTCATGATAATGTTCAGGTTTGCATGTTACCCTGCGGTTTGTAGGCCGATGTATTTTCCATTTACCGATATAAAGTAGTAGCTAGTGTCCCACTTACCTATTTTTATACAACCTAGATTTATTCTCCCATTGTTCTTCGTTAAAAATGTCTCAAAAACAGGACTTTAAATCTGATATTATCAATGTGACGGACAGATGGACACACAGATAAATAATGCTGCTGTACTACGTAAGAATCAACATCACACATTTGTAATGTTGGCATATTTATTGCACAATATTCCCATAAAAACTGGGAAACAAGATAAGGTCAAAAAGGAGAGGCATTATGTACAAATACAGCAATAAAATCTAAGCAGTATATACAGCTAACGTTTACCAATGCATGCCAGTAAATAAATTAAAATGTTTGTTGATGTTGTTGTATAAAGACATAATTAGATATAAATACATATTCTGGAGAAGACAAGTGGATATAGTTTTTTTTTTTTTGTTTTTTTTTTTACAAAATGAAATAAATTGCAAGTTTCCCACAGAAGCTCGTACATGTTAACCCTCGAACGACCTCGTAAAGCCGGCCTATCACGTCACGCTGATTAAGACTTATATGTATGGTTTGACCCAAAGACAAAGTAAGCAAACCAATCATAAACATCTATGCAGGTCATGAACGGGTTGAAACGAATGCTCATATTAACTCTTTCCCCGCCAGCATCAGCATATTTGATCATTTTCAGAAATGTTCATGGCCCCCAGAATATTGTTGTATGAATATCTGAACATGCAATACATCAAAAGAAAGAAAGAAAAATGTTTAATTCCAGCTTCATGCAGAATGTTTTTTATCAACATTCAAATGAGAGTAAATTTAATAAAAATAAAAAAAATGATTTCCCCCCCCCCAAAAAACTAAAACATGCTCCCATCGCTTGTTTCTGCTTCTCCGTCACGTGTTTAGATCAGGAGATGAGGCGGTGTGATAGCGCCCCCTACCGTACACCAGTGGAAACACAGACAGACGCAAGATTCGGTCATGGCAGGGAAAGAGTTAAACACTCGTCCACAGACAGTAAACGATCTGGCTGCTCGCTGCAGTCCTCACACGGAGATCCAGCGCTACACTCCTGAAGACGGAGGATTGCTGAGTGTCCCTGGATCAGTGTGACAAGAAAAGTCCAGCACAGATCCAGTGTAGTGAGTGACCGTCACGCCGCTCTCCCCGATGTGTTCACATGCAGAAATACATCTGATCCTGTTCCTCCCACGGGACAGCCACACTTCTGTGACCGCTAAAGTGACTTTGCCGAACAACAAAACGTGAATCCTCAGAGCTCACTGGTGGGAGATCGTGCCGTGGGTTCATCTGAGAACCAGACATGAAGTAATTCATTTAACAGGTTAGAAAACTGTGTGTGTGTGTGTGTGTGTGTGTGTGAGGTAGAGCTCTGGACACAACAGGGTTAGTTCTCTTGTAAACACATTAAAAGCATATCAACATGATCACTCACTGCCACAAGCGATTGAGAATATAATGAATTTAAAATCATAAAACTGATTTTAAGAGTGCCGAGTCTTTGCTTCCTATGTTGATTTGAAGAAGGCGCCAGCGCGAGCGGCCTCAGTGTGTGTTCACGAACGCCAGCGCGAGCGGCCTCAGTGTGTGTTCACGAACGCCAGCGCGAGCGGCCTCAGTGTGTGTTCACGAACGCCAGCGCGAGCGGCCTCAGTGTGTGTTCACGAACGCCAGCGCGAGCGGCCTCAGTGTGTGTTCACGAACGCCAGCGCGAGCGGCCTCAGTGTGTGTTCACGAACGCCAGTGCGAGCGGCCTCAGTGTGTGTTCACGAACGCCAGCGCGAGCGGCCTCAGTGTGTGTTCACGAACGCCAGCGCGAGCGGCCTCAGTGTGTGTTCACGAACGCCAGCGCGAGCGGCCTCAGTGTGTGTTCACGAACGCCAGCGCGAGCGGCCTCAGTGTGTGTTCACGAACGCCAGCGCTTCTACATTCAGGCGTTGTGTGAAGAAACATAACGTGGCGTGTGGAATTAAAAAGCTCCGGCCACGTTGTGAGAAAGTGATCGTCCGGAGAGGTTTCTGGGAATCTGTGGGTTTGGTGAAGAGCATCTGTCCTGCAGTCTGCTCCCCCTGACCCCGTGACCCCAGGCTCGCTCTACAGCAGGATCTGGGCCACGTACGGCGAGTGTGTGCTAGCTATGGCCGCTAGCAGAGGCAGGTCGTTCGACTCGATCCTGTGGGAATAAAGGGAACATCATCAGATCGTGTCTTTAAACTTTTTATACACTAGTATGTTTCCTACTCTAGTATATAACCGGAGCTGTAGATTGTGAAATTAAACATTTCTGGTTCTTATTTTAGTTAGCTTGGATAGTAGCATAGCATACAGCTATCAGAAATTATTAGAGATAACGTTTTTTTCATCATCTACGATATTTTTAGTAAAAAAAAAGTATAACAAATATGATACAAGCATAATTCTGTTTAAGAATGAATTATGACATGCTTCTAATAAAAAAAAGAAGTATATTATGCCTTATTGCTTAATAACAATTAACAATGTCACAAAACATACCTAAAAATGCAATTTCTTTCACTTAAACTATATAAATAATCAGGATAAAAATTAAAATATTACATGAATTAAAGTTTGATTGATGAATGTATCTCTGAAGGGAACTGACGGTCTACAGAAACGTTTCAATGTTATTGTCACTGAATCTTTCCTGATAAAGCAGCGTTTATGAGCGATATTTCTGCCGCTGCTACAGCGCCTCCTGCTGGAGCTCTTTATAAACACTGCAAACCTGTATTATATTAATACTAGTGTGGGATTTCTCTACAATATTCACTCACGACAGTAAAACATGGCCTTCTGAGTCAGTCTACAGCAGTATCTCCTCTCTCACTCAGCAGAACACGTGACCCTGGACCACAAACCCTGGGGCTTATGGGTCATTTTTTATTCTTTTTTATTTTTATCACATGAAAGCTGAATAAATAATCTCTCCATTGATGTGTGGTGTGTTAGGATAGGACAATATTTGGTCGAGACACAACTATTGAAAATCTGGAATCTGAGGAGCAAAAAAATCTAAACATTGAGAAAATCTCCTTTAAAGTTGTGCATTTATGTTCACGATTGTGCTGCATTCACTCACAAAAATACATGTTTTATATATTTACGGTAGGACATTTACTAAATATCTTCATGGAACATGATCTTAATATCCTCATGATTTTTGGCATAAAAGAAAAATGGATAATTTTGACCCATATAATGTATAGTTGCTATTGCCACAGATATACCCGTGCGGCTCAGACTGGGTTTGTGGTGCAGGGTCACACGTGTGGTTACCCATCATACACCGTGAAACCGGGATAATTTTGATAAATCCCGTGATGTCGATGTTTGTTGGCCCAGCACTACGCCTGTATGAGCGTGAGTCTTACCCCAGAACCATGCCCAGCTCCTTCACATGCACCCGGGTCTGGCCCTTCAGGTACTCCGCCAGCATCTTGCTCTTGAAGTACAGCTCCTGCAGACGGTCCTCCAGATGCATGATGCACTGCAAGCAGAGCGAGCGTCAGACATGCCAACACACAGTCCGGTCCGGCCTCAGCCGTGCCTTCTCCTGCATGTTGTGATATGCTAATACGCCACGCCTTGAATGTTGTCATTTATGTTTACTTTACAATTAAAGTTATGTTTAACTAGGCTCTGGAATCGATTACTTGGTCAGGAATCTATGCATGTTTAATATTCACAAAATTATAAAAGAAGTGGATGAAGTTGTTAAATATATACATCACATACCGCACTAAAGCATCATGAACCACATACACAAACATGATTGGCTCATTACTGATTATACTGGCGTCTCTGTGAAGCGTGTGGGAGCGAGAGGGAGTTTAACTCACGAAGTTGGGAGACAGGTTGAGTCTGTAGAGCTGGAAGGTGGACTGCAGCAGGCCGGACACGAGGCTGGACACCAGCACTTCCTGACCCAGCTTGTCGGAGGGTCGTCTCTGGCTGCTGGCCACCTGGACGCTCCACTTATCAGTGTCTGCGATGATGCACACGGCCTCCGCCAGCGGCTCGTCCAGCACCGGGTGCTGCACAACAAACATCACATCACACTCACATTAAAGTCCCGCTGTGGTGTAAATCCAGCTTTTAATGTAGTTTATGTGTGTATGTGGTGTTATTAATCTGCTTTAACACACACATGTGTAAGTTCATAAGTGGACAGCATTGCTGAGTATTTTCTGCTTAAAACTGCAGTGAACCAAAGACAGTCTCAAAAACACGGTTTGAAATCGCTGGTGTTTCTGACGTCACACACTACCTTGACCAATCAGATCAACGTGTGATCGTCCACCAGTGGATCTCTGAGTGAGTGAGTGAGTGAGTGGAGGCGGGGCTCATTTGCATATTCATAGAACCGTGCATACTAAATGAGGCAAGGGTGTCGAGTTACATTTAAAAAAAGTCTTCACGCCTTAAAATATCTTCAAAAGAAAAAAAAAAGCTTAAATATGTAATTTTGGTGATCAAATTAAAAGGATAAAATCATCATTCATAAAATCATTAAATATGGCTCTACCCACATTAACGTCAATTAAGATCAATCAGATGAAAGATGTGTTGAAGCAGCCGTGATTGCACGCAAGCAACCGTGATTTGACGCTTAGCAAGTTCCACCAAGTGCGAGTCATGTGATCCACTGGAGGCGGTCTTTACCTGAACGGCGTGGGCCAGATCCGACACCAGGTTCTGCCTCAACTTCTCATCATTGGGCGCTCCGTGCAGAACAAAGTCTGGGACATATGTGGGACAGTATCCACCAAACAATGACCTCCCAAAGTTTGCAATGCTCGGTTTAGAGAAGTTCTCCACCAGCTTCTCCCTAGAACACAGATCATCTCGTTCATTATTGACATTTTTTTACATATCCGCAACCGGCTAAAGGATTAGTTCACTTCGTTTAGTTCATCATATACTCGCCTTCCGCACGTCATCCAAGATGTTCATGTGTGTCTTTCTTCAGTGGAACAGAAATGCAGGTTTGTGAGGAACACACTCCAGATGTTCTCCATATAGTGACTTCTATGGTCCAGCGGGTCGAAGGTCCAGATGCGAGTTTCAGTGCAGCTTCAAAATCTCGATCCAGCCGGTTTGATCCAGTTTGTGGTTAAAAGTGTATAAGTGTGTATTTCTATATAAGATGTCGGCTGGTGTGTCTAGATGAGACTCTTATTCCTCGGCTGGATCGAGACTTTGAAGCTGAAACTCACATCTGGACCTTCGACCCGCTGGACCATTGAAGACACTATATGGAGAACATCTGGAGTGTGTTCCTCACAAACCTGCATTTCTCTTCCACTGAAGAATCAAACACATGAACATCTTGGATTACGAGGGGAGAGTAAACTATCAGGAAGTTTTAATTCTGAAGTGAACTCCTCCTTTAAGAAGATCCTCTTCGGTAACACTTTACAATAAGGTTCATTAGTTAACATTAATGTATTAACTAACATTAACAAAGATTAAAAAATACTGTAACAAATGTATTGATCATTGTTAGTTAATAAAAATGCAGCCGTTCAGTTAGTTCACAGTGCATAAAATAATGTTAACAAATATAACCTTTGATTTGACTTATGCATTAGTAAATGTAGAAATTAATATGATCTAAGATTAATAAATGCTGTAGAAGTATCATGTTCATGTTAACTAAGGTAGTTATCTAATGAAACCTAGTGTAAAGTGTAACCTCCTCTTCTTTCCTAACCGGACTCTTACCCGGGTAACGGCACCTCGAGCTCGTCCTGCCAGTCGCTCTGCTCGTCGCTGTAGAACTGCCCGTCGGACCCGTGCCGATGCAGCTCCTGCCCGGCGTCCTCGCTCTCGCTGTCGCCCAGCGCGCTGTCCGAGCTCTCGTTGCGTGGGATCTCCCAGTCGTTCAGCGGGAGAGCTTTCTTCTGGTCCGCCACTGGGCCTTGCGAAGGCACACTCAGCGAGATCTCGATGCCCTTGTCCTGCTCAGCAGAACAGCAGGTTTTAGTCCCCGTTTGTGCAGCTTTCGGATAGACATCATCAATAGTCCTGGTCTCCACAGGGTTGTCCTCATTGAAATACTCGTCGAACATATCCGTGCAGTCCCCTTGCACTCTTGGCCCCCACTGAGACATCTTTCTAGTGAGGGACGGTGCATTCATGCCTTCGTTGGTCTTGATTTGGTCCAGTTTAAGCTTCGCCTCGGCGTTACACAGCCTCTGCTGGTTGTCTTTGAGAAGCTTCTTGTGTTTCTTGATCTCCTTCTCCACCTTTAGTTGCCGACTCTCCATGTCAGATTCAGGAGACATGGAGTCTCCGATGAGGAATGTGACTTTGGAAGAGGGTTCGTTCTCGTCGGGATGAAAGGTTGCGAGGGTTGAGCTCTTGTCGGGCGGCTTCTTCTCGAGGAGGGCGTTTGGGGAATGAAGGCTCCTGGTTGGCTCGCCAGTTTTTACCTCAGGCACATCCGCCGAAACCTCGAGCGAGGTTCTTCTCTCGCACGGCGAGGTGGATCCGATCTTTACCACGGTTTCCAGGCGAGTCTCGAGCCGCGGACTCTCCGCCTCCCTGCAAGGCAAGTTTAATTTAGTGCTGTCAGTTGATTAAAATTTTTTACTTAATTAATCACACATTTTTTCTACGTTTTTATAGGTTTATATATTTAATAATGTAATAATTTCACAGTTAATCTCCAAATTAATGTAGAGAACACATAGACAGTACATTTAAATAGTTTTTTTTATGAATGAAGTCCAGTATCACTGATACTAATACAGCTATTAATGTCTGGATAATAAATAGTTTTTCCTCCCAAATTTTAAACATTAATTATAGCAATTCAACATTACAGTGTAATTGAAAGCTATTGCTTTTTTAACATTTATTAGGCTTGAAAAAATATAGCTTTTAATTTAAGTGAACTTCAAACAATCCTCACATAAACCCATAATAAATGTCATATTTACCTGTACCCTTCCTGTCTAATAGGCAGTGTTGTATAAAGTACTAGAAAGCAATACTTGAGTAAAAGTACAAGTATGGTACTAGAAAAAGACTTTGGTAGAAGTAAAAGTTACGTTTTAGAATATTACTTAAGTAAAAGTCTTAAAGTATCTGATTTATACTGTACTTAAGTATGAAAAGTAATTTTCTGATATTTAATGTACTTAAGTATTTTAAGTAAAAGTAAAAAGTTTTTTTGTTTTTTTAAGCAAGCGGTTAACTTTTATTGTGAACTTTATTGTGGATTTCTTATACTAGGCATACTATTAACTGGTACAACCTGCTGTTGTTTGTGTTTTGTAGCCTGTAGCCTACTGTACTTGTGTTATCGTTTATCTCGCACTGCATGTAGGCCTACTTTAAGTTAGCTGCTCTACTAAGAAAAAATCAGTCTGCAATAGTGCACTGTTCTGTACAGCCTTATAATTCATTGTATTTTTCAAAATATAATTTTATATTCAGTGCAATAGCCGTACACAGGGTTTTATAAATACAGAGGTCCCAAAAGTGATCTTGCTAGGGCGTTCGGGGGCATATTATTTTTCCACTGTCATAGGCAAAAAACATATGTATATCTGTGTTAAATTGGAATCCATTGTAATAAAGTTATTCTCATTCTGGGCACAGTATGCAAAAGGCTATTGCTCTACCTGCTCTCCTTTCTCATCTCCATCTCTCGTTCTTCTTCCCTCAGTCTCTTTATCTTTACCTGTAAATCTCCCCTTACCGAAGATGAGCTTTGCAAACTGATTATTTATGTCGGTCGTTTAAAACTTCTATCGTAAATCAGCGGTTTAGTTTAGCCACTTGCATCTTATCTCGTGAAGCGTCGCGTTGGGATTCGCGCGCGGCCGCGGCTCGCGCTTCCACGGGTTCAGTTGTGCATCCTCCTCCATGGCAACAAACAAGCTTTACGCTGAAATAGAGCGTGCGTCATGCAATCTAGGAGCAGTGATTCGCCAAACCTCAAACCCACATTTCTTTTGATTTTATTTTGTAGTAACGAGTAACGAAGATGCTTAGTGGAAATGTAGCGGAGTAAAAGTATACATTTTATCTAGGAAATGTAGTGAAGTAAAAGTAAAAGTTGACATAAATTTAAATAGCGAAGTAAAGTACAGATACGTGAAATTTCTACTTAAGTACAGTAACAAAGTATTTGTACTCCGTTACATTACAACACTGCTAATAGGTAGGACATACAGAAATTGAAGAAAGTTATCAAACAAAAAGGAATTAAAATAATCACAAAATAAAAGCAAAGAAAATTAAAACTGTTATAAAAGGAATTAAAAGAGTAAAAAGATGATACATAGATAAACTTCTCAACTGGAAAAACACCGGTGTATCATATTTTTCACAGCTCAGTTTTACTCTGAGATTTCCCCATGGTGATTACAATGTCTGTGGTGTTCTTTCAGCGGGCCTAAGAAGTCTATTGGACACACTGCACCTTTGAGTCGATTTATGTTGGTCTCTTACCCAATTCTCAGTGCCATTTGAGTTCAGTTTAGCTTTAAAAGGATTCCTCTCACCTGCAGATGGGAGCGTCTCCGTCCGGTGCGCTGGGATGGTTGTGCTCGTCTGAAACCTCGGTCTCCATGTACGACCTGCTCTGTAACCCGTCCTCAGCCTCGGCAGCGTGGGTCAGGTAGTCCTGGCTGGGCTTGTGCACGGTGACCAGCACGTACTCAGAGTCCTCCACCTCTCCGGGGCGCAGCGAGGTGGTGATGAGCGAGCCGGGCATGACGATGGCCTCGTCCTCGGCGCTCTCCAGCAGGTGCATCTCCAGCAGCTCCGAGCAGCGGATGAAGTACGTCAGCACGTAGAGGAGACGCTGGACCAGCTCCTGCCGCCGGCCCACCACCACCGTACGGGACAGGCGCACCGGGGAGCCGATCGCACCGTACAGGTCACCTGCAGAAAACACACAACCTTATTGACCAAAACTACTCACACACATGTCAGGAACCAAAGATGCAATGTGGAAAAAGACACGTTGCAAAATTAGCCTTCAATCCTGTTTGAAATTTGACTCCTTAAAGGCTTGATCTTACTGACATCATATGATCATGCATTCAAAATAATTAAAAATGTTTTAAATAGACTTTAACAATACATATTTTGTCAGAACCTGTAGTAAATTAGCCTATATGTTATTTTGTTTAGTTTTCTGTTCAGAATTTTATTATAAATATTAACTAGATCATGTGATCCATAAGTGGACAGCATTGCTGAGTATTTTCTGCTTAAAACTGCAGTGAACCAAAGACAGTCTCAAAAACACGGTTTGACATCGCTGGTGTTTCTGACGTCACACACTACCTTGTAACCAATCAGATCAACGTGTGATCGTCCACCAGTGGATCTCTGAGTGAGTGAGTGAGTGGAGGCGGGGCTCATTTGCATATTCATACAACCGCGCATACTAAATGAGGCAAGGGTGTCGAGTTACATTCAAGATATTTTAAGGCATGAATTTTTTTTTTCCAAGGAAAAAAACTTTTAAATACGTAATTTTGGTGATCAAACTTGAGCTTTAAGGGGGGACTTCAAAGGTTCTGCACGGAACCATCATAGCCAATAAAGAACCTTTATTTTTAAGAGTGTGGTAAGAATCAATGCTCCATTGTTTTAGTAGCACATTGTGGGCTTTTTTAAGGAGCGAACATTCGGACTAGCTCTCATTTTTCTCAGTTATTTTGCTTTATTTCCAGAATCACTCAGACTCGTTCTTACGCACTAGAGCTCGTTCACACATGCGCACTCTTCAGACACTACACTTTAATTCTCTCGACAAACTAAAAGACGTAAATGACATTTGTATGTATTCTAACTGAAAAACACAGGTTGCACTGAATGTAAGATTGCTTATTTTGCTTAAGATGAGGATTTATTGAGTCCACATGTCAACTCTGCGATGCTGTTTGCGAATGTTCGTTAGAACTATAGTTTCAGGAGACACAGACTCGTTGAACTGATGATAACGACGGAACTTGTGACCATAGTTGGCTAACGGTGCTTTCGGGAAACACACCCCAGGACAGCAGCTCTAAAGCATATGGTTGACTGGGCATTTGCATCTACACTCCACAAGATGGCAAAATGCACTCTTGTAAGCTTCATTTACCAAGCTGTGCCCAGAGTGGGTTGTAGGGATGTGTTTTGGCCAGCATGTCCACACTGGGCGAGGAGTGCTTCTCCAGGAAGATCTTCAGGGGCGGCTGGCCGTTGGGCATGACCGTGGGGACCCAGGCCAGATGGTTCGTGAGAACTGCAGTGAGGAGCGCTGGGAGGAATCTGAAGGCGAGAGAGAAAGCACGCAACAACATGGTTACGCAAACGCAAGTGTTCCTGGTGTTAGTGGTGTAAGTGTTCTTTAGCCTTTCACGATATTCAGCTACAATTAAATGTTTTGCAATAAGACTAAATGTGAATGATATCCAAGTTTTTTTTCTTTTACCTTATTAGAATCGAAATTAGGATCGATAAGCAGAATCGGAATCGTTAAAATTCAAACGATACCCAACCCTACTTATCCCAGCATGCAATGCCTGAGAAGTACGCGTAACGTTACTCAACTGGTTCTTGGAGGCTTGCTCCATTAGCAGCGCCAGCTCCCTCATGAAGTGGCCACACAGCTGGTTCTTCTCAGGTGGACCCGACATCATGGTGAGCCAGACGGGCTCGGACACCCGTGGCATCGTGTACAGGTTGCAGATGGTCGTCCTACAGGCCGTCCGCACGCACGCACGCACACACACACACACACACACACACAGAAGAGCTTTTGTCAACAGCTGAAACAAAGAGCGCTTCAGTTGCACAGGGCTGCCCCGGCTGGGAAAGACCATCGCAGCACATCTACCGTCTGGACATGTCCTGCCGACGGGGAGTATGGGCCGCAGTCCAGGGCTCTCATTTATAACCGCTGCGTCGCACAGAACCGGCCCTGAAACAGCCGTACGCTACTTCCCACGCATAAGCTGTGATCGGGACACTCGTGACGGGAGAATGTGCACCTGCATGCAAACTCTGATCCATGCGAGTGAAGGAAAACCACTTCACATCTTCAGAGTCCTAATCATAAATGTTCACAATAACAGTTTAAAGAATAATTTAAACCATGTTTTAAATCTGATATACACATTCAGATGAAATATGCCATTCTTATTAATGGAGTTGAGCACTTAAATTACATTACTGAGAAGTTACAACTATTTTTATATTCTAATAAATATACATATTAGTAGTGGATGCGACACTTCTGAACACTTTTCCTGTGGCTTGCTGTGTTTTAATGTTTGCTTAGATCATGAGTTCTGCTATTATCATGCGCTAAGAAAACATTTTCATGCAAATAATAATCAATAATGCAAATCTATTTCCATTAGAATATATAAAGCAATTACAAATACCATTTGGCCAGTGGAAAAGATTGAAAAACTTTCTCTGAAATGTATTTTATACTATTTGATTGATTTATTAAAAAACAATGCAAGGATAGGCTACTAAATTATTTTTAGCAATGTAGTGTGACATCCATATCTCATATTTTCTTAATGTCTTGTACCGTTAAACATGGGATCACATGATATGCAAATTATATGCAGATGAGGATGCTCATATATGTATATGCCGTACACACTCTTTTATTTTTTCAGAGCTTAACTTTATTATACACAAACCAGATCTCAGGATTCTACAGCCACTTTAATTCTAATCTGTAACGCAAAAGTGAACTGAGCAGATTTCCCCGTGTTGTTTACCAGTACTGGTGCTGATTAGACACTGGGAAAGATGCAGATGTTTGCACAAACACCCGAGCGTATACTGCTAACAACCTGACACTTGGAAAGGGGACAAAGTACACCCTTCCCAAGCCGCACTACACTTCCCAGTACTGAAGTTAGTGTGCAGTGACCTATAAAAAGCCTTGTGCAGGAGCAGCGAACAGACAGAAACTGCGTTAGCACTGGATTAGCCTGAGTTAAGAAGCGCTGAGATCTGCTTTCATAGACCGCACTGACAGAAAACGACACGCGCTAAACGTTCGTCACTTCAGATAAGGGCTGGGTGATCATTTAAGCATTAGGATATGAGATGAACTCATAATATAACACGCCATGTGCAACCACTACTACATATTAACAATATTTGATTCAAGTTGTAATATATGCATTGAATGTCACTGGTATGCTAGATAATTATAATAAAAATAATGTGTATTGTTATACTGCTGCATATACACTACGTTTTTAATGTTGTTTATGTGTGTATGTGGTGTTATTAATCTGCTTTAACACACACCATGTGTAAGTTCATTAGTGGACAGCATTGCTGAGTATTTTCTGCTTAAAACTGCAGTGAACCAAAGACAGTCCTCAAAAACACGGTTTGAAATCGCTGGTGTTTCTGACGTCACACACTACCTTGACCAATCAGATCAACGTGTGATCGTCCACCAGTGGATCTCTGAGTGAGTGAGTGAGTGAGTGAGTGGAGGCGGGGCTCATTTGCATTTTCATAAAACCGTGCATACTAAATGAGGCAAGGGTGTCGAGTTACATTCAAGATATTTTGAGGCATTAATTTTTTTTTTTCAAGGAAAAAACGTTTAAATATGTAATTTTACTGATCAAAGATGAGTTTTAAGAGATTAAATGATTGACTACAGGGGGGACTTTAAATGTAAAACAGCAGTAGATGTATTTTATTTAAAATGTGACCTTAAGGAAAAGCTGATGGTCGGCCGATGAACTTTGGCAGTAAAAGCAGCAGATACTGACGTCGGATCGCCAGAGCTCTGGTGTATAATTAGCCCGCTGGAGGTGGGAAATCTGAAATATTTGTTTGTCTGTTCCCTTGCACATTATTGACTATTCTGGTCTGTCCTGACAGTATGTGAGGGAGATAAGGTTTCTGTGGCACTGGGGTCAGGTTGCTCTGGCCACACACCAACAGGCATATGACTGGGACGTATGAGGCGGTGCATTAGTGGATCAGCGCTGAAGCACTGGCACGGACAGAGCTCCTTTTACACCAGCCCTCGCTCTGCGGCCTCCACAAGGGCTAACTCCTTTCTACAAGCATTATTATTGCACACTAGACACTAATATATCACTGGTCAGGTTAAAGCTCATACTACACCGAAATTAACATGTAGATAAAACAGGACGTGCACAAGTCAATCTAAATGTCTGAATTTAGCTATTTATTTAATTTAGCACTGTTGACTGTTAATCAATGAATTAATCGTTAAAACAAAAGCGTGTAATTTCTGTTTTAAAGTGCCCCTTTAATGCTGTTTTAAGGCTGTTATTTTTATTTTGGAGTCTGCAACTATAGCTTTACATGCATTCATAATATTCATTGCAGCATCAGCTGTTTTCTGCAGGGTTCTTGCCGTCAAAGTGTCAAATTTAAGACCTTTTTAAGACATTTTAAGAACATAAAGATTGAAATTTAAGACCTACACGACACGCATTAACCAGCAAATAACAAATAAAATTAGCATCAATATACACTTTTTGTTTACATAAACATTAAAATAATAACTTTAAAAATGATGGCCAGATTTTAAGAGTGTCTTGCAACATGTTATCTACTAAGTTCAAATAAAAGTTTTGACAAAAAAGGTTTTATAAAAAGATAAACCTCACATATTTCAGCCTTTAAATAATTTTTTATAAAAAGAACGAGTCAAAAAAATATAAATGACTGACATTTACAGTGCACATTAGCTTATCTTTTATTATTAATAGTAAAAATTTGGTCCGATTTTCCAGTGGCGTCTGTCGTTCTGGAAATGAACGAGGGTCAAACCTTTTTTAGACCTGACGACTAAATGAAATTTAAGACCTCGGATGAAAATCTGCCCGTTTTTAAGACGGTTTAAGGCCTTAAATTTAAAGTTCAGAATTTTTTACTTTTTCAGTCTCTCTAAACCCCGCCTTTCCGAGAGCTGCTCTGCTCTGATTGGCTAGAAAACCCAGGCTGTTGTGATTGGTCAGAAGTAAGACTGGACTTACTGACGACTAGTTTCGAGCAGTTCAGAATCGCTTATTTCTTTTAGGAGACAATAACTCGATTAAACTTTTTCCTCCATCCATGAACAGCTATATAACACACTAGATGAAAGATCATATTCCGGAAAAGCACTTTAAACACTGCCTTCGTCTGCCATTGGTTAGCCAAACAGACAGGTGCTGCGTTCAGTCGAACAACCGGATCAATGTTCTGACGGCGCTGCTCTCAGGAGAATCACCGCTACACACACATTATCACAGGAAGCATGAAAACAATGCAGGGCTCGACATTAAGCCTCGTCATGTGCTTGTCCTTCAGACAAGTAAATCGGTCATGCACTTGTCCGAGTGAAAGAGTTGCTTGACTATCACTCAATATGATTGACAGGTTTTTACGTCTTTGCAATGTATAATGTCCTGCACATGATGCCAGAGTTATCGTGTGAATCGTGTCAAAGGTCATCATGCTCATCGCTGCCGCTCGCACAGGAGCAGAAGTAGAAGATTAAACACCTCCACTTGCAATGATTCAGTGGAAGCGCTCGCAGATCGGCGCTGATCGCGCGTCACATGAGTGGAGAAGTGGGTCAAAGTGTCCATTAAACCTTTGGCTGGACTTTTGGATGCAAATAACCGAAACACCTGGTGATCAGCGTTCACAGACATGTCATCACACACCTACTCACCTAAACTCATTGAGGCCGTCCACCATGCGACTGTAAGCCAGAGCTCTCTGGCTGGCGTCCGCTGACCTGCGGCTCAGTATCATCGCCTGCGGACACAGAGCCGCGCGCCGTGAGAGAGACTCGACAGATGGCACAGGGTCACAAAAGGGTCAAGAAACACGGAGTCTAACCTGCTCGGTGGCACTTTTGAGTTTGTTCATGTGACTCTCGAAGAGCGGAAAGTGAGAGAAGAAGAAGTCCTGGAACTTGGCGTTCTCCTCCTCATTGGGCGAGAGCAGAAAGATGACGCCGATGGCGATCTTCTTCTTCCTGGCGACGCCCAGACTCGGCCCGCTGTTCTCATCAGACATGTTGAAGCTCTCCTCCACAGACCTGCAATGCACACCAGTTACACAGGGAGATTGTGTTGTTTCTCAAAGTTGTTTTATAGACCTTATGTGCCAGAGAAACGAGGGCGACGCCATCTTTATTGTCTTTGAACTTCCGTTTTTGCGGGCGCTCGGTGTATCTCCATGGCGTCGCTGTCCAGGAGTAATTAGCTTTTGAAGTGGATTTATTTTAATGTAACGAAAATGTTAACGAAGCTTATCATGAGCACTGTAATGTTTAAAGAAGATGTCTTAAACATCAGTAGACCGGGAAGATTTTAAAACGAACCGTTCATTCATAAATTCGCAAGATCGCTGTGAAAAATACAGACCGCAAGTTCTCCTGCTTAAATGTTGATTATTTTCCTCATATTCTCCAGTGTTGCGGCTCCTCTCTTCCCAGTCTGTCAGTAACGCTCTGTTTACTTCCTGTCTCTATGAAGCCCCTCCTCCTGAAAAGCACTGTGCTCTGATTGGTCGGCTGGAGCAGTCGAGCGCTTCGAGTGTGTTTGGGAAATGTCCCGCCCCTTACCATAACCGCCAGTTTAACACACTACTGACTAACTCAACCAGGCCCCGCCCCTTTATTCTGCGCATTAATTATTATAATGAGGAATATTGTGGCGTGTTCGTTCCCGGAAGAAACTCAAGATGTGTGTCAATGTTAATCAAAAAACAAAGACAGAAAATCACTGAATAACTTTTGTAGCTTTAATAAGAATGAATGTATATTAATGATAATTAATGTCGATTTAATGTGTATTTTAATACATAGAGGGAAGAGTATGCAGCGTTCTTTTTAAATTCAATTTCTGTAGTATTTCTAATTTCTGATAAAAACACTGTTTATTTAATTGTATTACTGACTGTTAACTTGTCTTTAAATTCATGGTCTCTAATATTTTGGTATAATAACCTTATTTAAGGCAAAAATAACTACTATATATTGTTATGGCGATATAAGACTTGTGTTCATCTTGCCCAGCCCTCGCTGTAATGCGGTGTGTGTGTGTGTGTGAGTGTGTGTGTGAGTGTGTGTGTGTGTGTGTGTGTGTGTGTGTGTGTGTGTGAGTGAGTGAGTGAGTGAGTGAGTGAGTGAGTGAGTGAGTGAGTGTGTGTGTGAGTGAGTGTGTGTGAGTGTGTGTGTGAGTGAGTGTGTGAGTGTGTGTGAGTGTGTGTGTGTGTGTGAGTGTGTGTGAGAGTGTGTGTGAGTGAGTGAGTGAGTGTGAGTGTGAGTGTGTGTGTGTGTGAGTGTGTGTGTGTGTGTGTGTGTGTGTGTGGAGTGACTGAGTGTGTGTGTGAGTGTGTGTGTTTGAGTGAGTGTGTGTGAGTCGCACCATCGAGGGAAGACGCCGTTCTCCAGGCTGGTGGTCTGGCTGCGTAGCCAGCGCCTCTGGTAGCTACTGGCACAGCTACTGGCGAGAGACGAGCCCCGGGGACGGGAACGGGGTGATCAGCAGACTACTGAGAGATGCTGGAGAAGGAGAAGAGGAGCAGAGTCAGTGCGCGCACACACACACACACACACACTGGACTGAAGTATCGAGAGCATATTGCAGTAAAAGCTGATGTGGTGTTCCTCTGACTGCAGGTTCTGCCGGCGCTGGAGGAGATGATGTGCCTGAATTAGCCTCCTCGTTTACTAGCGCAGAAGGCCGTTTGGGAAGCGCTAAATATAAGCGTGAGTGTGTGTGACGCTGCATTAGCGGAGCGAGAGATCCCAGCTATGCTCTTTCCATTGCACAAACTTTTCCAGATCTCAGATATTCCTGTGCCGCGACCCCAGGCTGAGCTCCAGGACACACCTCACTCTCACTCAGGACAACAACACGCTCATCAAGACATGCGTCATCTCTGAAGAACACCAGAGATTTCTGGGCCAGATGTATCGGTGCACATCATTATTGTGTTAATAATCTTGAATCAGAATAAGTTCCTCTTGCAGCATCTCTTCTCTTCTCTGATGACGAGGGCGGGGCAATAACCTGTCACTCACATGAGATCAGCCAATAGCAAACCACAACCATCCAATCAGTTTCTCACAGACACAATCAAGCCCCGCCCACATGTGTTTGTGTTCCTGAAGCGCTTCACTCGATATACGACACAATAGAGGAGAGAAGACGAGAGCAACTCCACTTTCACAATGACTTCAGTAGCATTCAAAAGTCTCTAATAAGGAAACGTCCTGAGATTTGAGAGTGAAAACTCACTCCACTAGCCTCTGATATGTCCAATCACAAATTACTTTTCAAGGGCCCTATGACTCAAGCGACGTAGAAAACATTGCGGAATCCAGTCATAAAAATACAACTTACAGTATAAAACAGAATGTCACGGGTTAATGCAGGGCACCTCGGGACTTTATGGTCTTTATTTTTAAAGCGGTGGTATAATGCCTTTTTCACAAGATGTAAAATAAGTCTCTGATGTCCCCAGAGTGTGTGTGTGAAGTTTTAGCTTAAAATACCCCACAGATATTTTTATATCGCATGTTAAAGTTGTCACTTTTTGAGGGTTAGCAAAAAAGCACAGTTTTTGTGTCTGTCCCTTTAAATGCAAATGAGCCTGCTGCTCCCGGCACAGGGGGCGGAGCTTCAAGAGTTGCTCCGTCTTCGACTGCAGGAAGAACTGTAGCGCGTTACAAATGAACCAAAACTTGGCGTATAGGACACTAGCCTCACAGACATGAGGAATATGCCTATAGCAGCTTGAAATGTCTACTTTTAAACAAACCAATTCAAATAGAAAACAAATTTGATTATATAATCCAAATGAAAGGTGGATTTCACTCTATAGGCGCACACGTTCACTAAACTGCAGAGATGACGAGTCAGCAACAGACTCAGAAAACAATAGTTTATTAATTCAACAAATTAAAATATGTTCTTGCTCGTCTGCATCTCATTATGAGCATATGAACTTCATCTCCAGAGCGGCTCTGAGCGTCACTTCAGCAGCATATCAAAGCAACAATCACATTTATTAAAACATAACTTAAGGAATCTCAAATTTTTCATGAATGTATTAATTTAACTATTTGTTTAATTATGTATTTGTGTGCAGCACTTTGTTTGCTTTCAATCAAATATGAATATAGCAGATCATATTAACATTTAATTCAATCATTAAAATGCAACTGTAAAATAATGTCAAAAACATACATTTTTTTAAATGTTTTATTCCATAAAAAAATGGAATCTGCTGAAAAAGCAAAATGGATTTCATAGCAAATATGATATTTTCTTAATTATAGCCCAGAAATAAAACTAAACCACTGTATGTTTGTGTCTTATCAGATACAGAACGTCTGTGTGTCAAAGCTGAAGTGTGTGTGAGAGTGTGTGTGTGTTCAGCATCTCACCTGAGCGAGCGATGCCACTGTCCCGCTCATCGCACAGTCCTCGGCCCGGCATGTCCATCGGGTTACTGTGGCCTGGGAGGAAGAGACAAACAGTCACGCAAGACACTCTTAAGAGATTGATCATCCGCACCCTCCACCATCCACACATCCAGGCATCTCATCACCACTGTGGTCTACACACACACACACACACACACGCATGCGCAGGCAGGAGAGGGACACCGGTGGCTTATGGGGGACGGGCTCGTCAAAGCTAGAGTTCACACCCGCTCAGATCTACCAGTTACACAAGCCAAGCACTGGATGCACATGCACATGCACACACACACTCGAACACACACACACACACGCCAACCTGAAAAGAAAGAGGCGCTCTTGATGAGGCGGAGAGGGCCTTGCTCTGAGAGCGCCCGGCGCGGGCTGCAGAGCTGAGAGAAACCTGTGACCGGCACCACGGCCAGGAGGACAGGAGGAATCAAGAACACACGTCAGACTGTTAGTCAAGTACAGGACACACACATCTGAACACACACTCGCGCTTCGGATAGAGTCTTCTGCTCACCACGGCTGCATTTGTGTGATCGAACACAGTAAAAACTTGAAGCTTTCCATGTGAATATATATTTTTGATCAAATAAAGGCAGTGTTGGTGAGCTGAAGAAAGCATTACATCTTGAATGTCTCCGAAGCTTTGAGCGCGAGTGTGTCTGAAGCTGACGCAGACACAGATTAACACCACAGAACAAACACACAGTGTGTGTGAGTGAGTCTGTGGCGACTCGTTTATTTGATGAACAGGGAGTTCATTCTGTGGGTGTTGCACACACACGCTGCTGTAAACAGCTGAACTCACACACACACACTGCTTGGGATCGGGAAGATCTTTAATGGTTTTAAAAGAAGTCTCTTCTGTTCAGGAAGGCTGCATTTATTTTATTAAAAAAACAAAACAAAAGTAAAATCCACAGTAAAACAGTGAAATATGATTATAATGTAAATCATCAGTTTTCTATGTGAATATACAGTAAAGTGTAATTTATTCCTGTGATTAAAGCTGAATTTCAGCATCATTACTCCAGTCTTCAGTGTCACATGATCCTTTTATCAAGAAACATTTATGATTGTTATCAGCGTTAAAAACTGTTTTTATGGATTTTTTGATGAATAGAAAGTTCAAAAGAACAGCATTAATCTGAAATGGAAAGCTTTTACAACATTAAACACGACCGGTCAAAAGTTTGGGTTCAGTAAGAATAAATTTCAATATCAATACTTTTATTCAGCAATGATGTATTAAATTGATCAAAAGTGACAGTAAAGACATTCATAATGTTACAAAAGCTTTGTATTTGGAATTAATGCTGTTCTTTTGAACTTTCTATTCATCAAAGAATCCTGAAACAATTGTCCACAACTGTTTTCAACACTGATAATAATCATAAATGCGTGAGCATCAGATCATCATATTACACTGATTTCTGAAGGGTCATGCGACACTGAAGAATAAATGACACTTTACTGTATATTCACATAGAGAACTGATGATTTACATTATAATAATATTTCACTGTTTTTTGAACTTTTAATCAAATAAATGCAGCCGTGGTGAGCAGACGAGACGGCAGTGTGTATGAGGGACTAAAGCATGTTCAGGTCAGGGATCGGTCTAAATGCTAAATATGCCGTTTCAAAGCGAGGCTATATCCAGGAGCATCAGGATCTGTAGCATTGCACTGTTTTCATGGCGATTCTTTAGCATCGGTACGTTCGGCTGGATGATCAACGACAGAGACACAAGCTGCCGAGGGGACACAAGCGGTGTTTGTGAGATAGTTCATGTTGTTGATGAAGCTGTGATAAACTAGTGCAGGGGTGCCCAATCCTGCTCCTGGCGATCGACTGTCCAGTAGGGGTGGGGAAAAAAAATCGATTCTTAGATGCATCGCGATGCGGACGATTCTGAATCGATTCACAAATGCCAAAAATCGATTTTCAAAAAAAAAAAAAAAAAAAAAAACTTTTTTTTTTTTGAAAATCGATAATAACGTAATATTGACGGAACGCAAAAGACGGAACTCTGAAGCGTGGAAACAATATTTTCAAAGCTTCCACCCGGCTCGGAAAGGGCAAAGCGCATTACACAATCAATCGCAACTTTTATTGCCAAGGATTTGCATCCAGTCGTTGAGAACCAGGGCTTTTCGCGCTATGTTGCACACTTTGGAGCCGAGATACAACGTCCCATCTCGGAGATATTTTACAGACACAGCGATCCCCACACTCTACAACAAGACCAAAACCGAAGTCATGGAATCACTGAAGAAAGCGGGTAGGATAGCTCTAACATGTGATGCGTGGACATCCGTATTTTATGTTAATAGAGATTTAGAATATGTGAAGTTTGTTATAATTTGTTATTGTTGTGATTTTTACTGTAGTGAATTTACTGTTGTGAAATGGAAAAATCAATAATCGAGAATCGTTAATAATCGAAAATCGACTGTAATCGAATCGGGACTAGGGCAGCACGATTTATCGAAAAAAATCACGATCTCGATTTAAACATAAATGCAATCTCATTCTTAATGATGGCGATTCACAAAAAAAAAAAAAAAAAAATTACACTGCCTACGTAGCTTCTCTGCAGGGACAGATGTGCTGAGTGGGTGCTGCTAGATCATTGACGGGGAGCTGCCCAAAACTTGGTCACTAAATATTTAATATTCAGTTATGTTAATGATCACAATTAAAGTTTAATTTTATTAAATTGAACAAGCGCAACATTCAGCATTCAATCAAATAGGCCTATTCTAAAAGATGTAGGCTATTATTAATAATAATGTTATTTCAACACAATATCTCGTTATTTCGAAATAATATGTGTGCGTGCATCTGTAAATCGGTGACACGTGTATTGATTTTTATTAATAAACAAGTGTTTTCTCTAAAAGTGTCGACTCGGCTGCAAAGATGAAGTTGACGATCGCCATCTCCGTGTGAACGCGCTTATAGAGAGAAATGCACATAAATAAGCCTAATAATGGATTACATAATCAGAGAGTAGCCTTTTTCTTTTTTCGTTTTGAATTATTTCGTTTAAAGACATTTCAAGCTTTGTGTATTGATGTATTTGTCATGTCTGTGTGAGGCATACACTGAGTTTCGTTAAGTTAGGATGTGCTCTAGTTTACGTGCAAGTGAGCGCGCGGGCGCCTCCGTTATATTTGTTTCGTCGGCCTATTCATTAAATACAGGCAATTGGTTGATGAAAAATTGATTAAAATTAAGATACAATTTATACAAAACGAAATTCACTTTAAAGAAAGGCTTTCTATAACAACTTCAACTTCAACGGTCAAAATCATGTCTGACCCGCTCCATGTCTCATATTGCGCATCCTATCTCGGTCGTGCTGTTCACTTTCCATAAATCAACATAAATGAAAAAAAAAAATAACATTATAATATTTTAACAAATATGAAACGCGCTTTTTTTAATGGCTACAACAGTAGGCCTATAGTAGGCCTACTCTCTATTTGTACAAATTTCTGCACATAATTTAATTCTGAATTTTGCACACACAAGTTGAAAGGCATTTGTTAAAAAAAAAAAGTTCACGGATAATTGTGCATGCATTTATTAGCCTAATCATTATGATACTAAAATCCTAACAAATAGGCTATGTACAAAAAAATCAGATGAGCCCATAATATGAACTAATAATTTTCTTTAAGGGGTCTAAAATAAAGAAAAGAGAGTAGAGACGATTTTTTGTTACTCCTGCAGACCTGCACTTTATTATACTGAATGTCCTGTGTTTTTTTGTTTTTTTTGTACTTGAGTGCAATAAATTTGGTTGAAAAAATGAGAATCGTGTAAAAGAATCGTGATCTCAATTCCCATGGAGAAAAATTGTGATTCACATTTTAGCAAGAATCGTGCAGCCCTAATCGGGACTTCAATAATCGTAATCGAATCGAAACGGGAAATCAGACAGATTAACCACCCCTACTGTCCAGCACAGTTCATCTCCAACCCTAATCAAACACACCTGCCTTTAATTTTCAAGTGATCCTGACGTGCTCTGAAGACCTTAATTGGTTGCTTCAGGTGTGTTTGATAGGGTGGAGATGAACTGTGCTGGACAGTCGATCGCCAGGAGCAGGATGGGCACCCCTGCACTAGCGGTAAAGGTGACTGGAGAGTTCACAGCGCTGTATCTGTGTGAATCAGCTGTCAAATTACCTCTAGCCATGTCTTTAAAGAAATAATGCTGAATCTTGAACTAAAGTGTGGGTTACACCGTTGCGATGTAGAATATCTGATCCGTGACCTGGACATGTGCTCAAGAGGCTCGATGAGTTCTCAACACTAACACAGTCACATGTTTAAAGCAGCGCTGTGATGATTTCACATGAAATATTACACACAATGGAAGAGGACAGACCACATAAGAAAGCTTTTACATGTAACGTGGGGAAACATGAGATCAGAACGTCATGAAGAGTTACACACTGAACGTGAGAGAAACAGCACAGAGCTGGAAGTGTGACCGCAGCTCAGGACTAATGTTGGTAACCAGAGTGTGACGCGTAACTGAGCTGATGGTGAGTTACCTATGCTCCCCAGAAAGCCGCTGTTGTGCTCGGGCCGGAGCGCGCCGGAGTCCTGGCCGATGAACTCCAGACTGTCCTGAAGACTAAAGCAATCGACAGCAGTGTTGGTCAAACACAGTACAAGTAACTTGGGTTATGTAATCAGATTACCTTTTCAAGTAACTAGTAAAGTAACACAATACTTTAAAAAAATTATCTATAACAGTTACTTTTTCAAATAAGTGACGCAAGTTATTTTGTTTTCCTATTTATTGACGGACAGCTCTCCTGTCCTTATGTTGAGACAAATCGAAGTGCAGAGGTGTTTTGTGTATGTGTGTGTGTGTGTGTGTGTATGTGAGTGTGTGTGTGTGTGTGTGCTGTGTGAAAACATGGTTATTGTAGTTCTAGATTAGACATGAGCATTTACTCATCTCATTTGCACACACACAAAAAAAAGATGAAATATTCCTCAAAATGAATAAAGTCAGTGAAATGCAGACTCAGAATACTATGCAAACCTCCAATAACTACATATGTTAAATAAAACCGCACTGAGGCCACGGATCCGGCTAAGGTAGCGGTCAGCTTACGTGTTCAGGCTCCCGTAGGCACTGCCGCCCGTTCTGGCTGTAAACACTTTACTGAGCATCAGCTGTGAAGGAGATCTGGAAACACACACACACACAGTCCGTCATGGCCAATGTTGTATGTAACTCAAAGTAAGTCGCATTTATTTTTTCATAGTTTGGCTGGTCCTGCGACTTATAGTCAGGTGCGACTTATATATCAAAATTAATTCATACTGACTGAGATGAACCAAGAGAAAACATTAGCGTCTACAGCCGCGAGAGGGCGCTCTAGTTAGCGTCTGTTCTTGATTTTGTGAAATAAATTAAAAAATAAATTGCGACTTATAGTCCAGTGCGACTTATATATGTGTTTGCATGACGCATTTTTTTACTGATGCGACTAATACTCCGGAGCGACTTATAGTCCGGAAAATACGGTAGCTTGAGTTAAGTAATCAGATTACTTTTTCAAGTAACTATTAAAGTAACGTTACTTTTTAATATCTCAAAATATCTAAGTTACTTTCTCAAATAAGTATTGCTAGTTACTCTGTCACATGTGTTGAGTGACAGCTGTCCTGTCCTCATGTCGAGACAAATAAAGTGAGGAGGTGTTGTGTGTAAACATGATGGTTTTTTTTGTTATTTTTATTTACTCGTCTCACTTGCACGGAAACGTTGAATATTCCTCAAAATGAATAAAAACAGTGAAATGCTATCTCAGAATTTTACGCAAAACTTTTACACAAATATATACTTTATGTATTTAATCTCTCTTTATTATATCCAATCTCTTTGCTGCTGACCTTCAATTATCTAATTCAACCATACGAATAAGCAAACATGACTTTAGATTTAGAAATAAGAGAGTGCTGAACTGTAGATCTTTAATCAGAACAGAAGAAGCTGAAAGGTTAGTTTGAGCGGCGCCCTCTACTGTGCAGGAGTAAATATGCATTTCCTTCAGCCTGAGGATTATTCTTTTCACTTTTGATGTGAAAGGGCCTTGACATTCGCTACAAATATAACTTTTTTTGTTGTTATTAAAAAACAAACAAGCAAGCCCAGCCCAGCTGAGAAAAAGTAACGCAGAAGTAATGCAACGTATTACTTTTCATAAAAAGTAGCGCAACTAGTTTATTTTTTTGGAAGTAATGCAATATTGTAATGCATTAATTTTGAAAGTAATCTTCCCAAACACTGGTCATCCGTAAGCCGCTCTCCTCAGCCTCACCTTATCTGGTGGATCTTCAGCGTCGAGCCTTTGTAGCTCATGGCCACCGAGCCGAACATCATCTCGCCGAGCATGTTAGCGTCTGACGCGCAGCGCGACGAGGCCTGTGGGAACACACACACACACACACACACAGTTGGTCATTCACGTTGCAAAGTAAATACATAAATAAACAGGCCTTGAATGAGTTTTGTTCCAAATTATATAGTTAAGCAATATCACTGGGTTTTTTTTTCCATAGAACCACGCATACTAAATGAGGCAAGGGTGTCGAGTTACATTCAAGATATTTGAAGATTATGTCATTAAAATATGTAATTTTGGTGATCAAAGATGAGATTTATGGCATAAATGATTGACCACAGGGGGACTTTATTAGTCTGCAGTAATCTCTAGTTTGTGCCGACTCCTGACTAGTGCTGGCAACTCAATTAAAACTGAGCACTTACGGTACATTCACACGGGGCGTCAGCGTCAACGCTTCCCATTGACTTTGAATGGGTGACGTCAAGCGTTGCCGAAAAGAATTGTGGATCCGTCGGCAGCGCTTCACTGGCGTTGCTCGCGGCAGAAGTTGAGAATTTTTCAACTTCTGCTGCGAGCAACACCAGTGAATTGCCGCAGACGGAAGCGTCAGCCAATCAGGATCGCTCTATGCAAATACAGTAGCCAGGCGGCAGCCAATCACGTTCATCACGTTCATCCTGTCATTCCTGTCTAATTTCATTGGCTGACGCTGCTATGACCATGGCGTCGTGCCAAACTTCAGCCACGCCTTCCGTCAAGCGTTGACGCTCCTGGAAGCGGGTCTGGTCTCTGGGCTTGGTGTGTGTGTGTGTGTGTGTGTGTGGTGTGTGTGTGTGTGTACGGGACTCACCTGGAAGCGGGTCTGGTCTCTGGGCTTGGTGTGTGTGTGTGTGTGTGTTTGTACGGGACTCACCTGGAAGCGGGTCTGGTCTCTGGACTTGGTGTGTGTGTGTGTGTGTGTGTGTGTGTGTGTACGGGACTCACCTGGAAGCGGGTCTGGTCTCTGGGCTCGGAGGAGCTGCTGTCCAGAGAACTGGAGCTGCCACTCGTGGGTCTCAGCGCACAACACTTCCCCTGCGTCTCCACACACACCCTCTGCAGACAACACACACACACATTCAGCAAACCCTACACACACACTCAGAAAACCCTACACACACACACGCTGAACACCGTCATCGAGAAAACACATGTAAGGTTTATCTTCTGGAGCGCCAGTTAATGTCTTTAATCATTTCTTTAAGAGTCTGAAGACACTAGCGCAAAATAACAAAACCAGCATTCAGCTCGAGCGGTTTAAAGACTCATGATCAGATGCACACTGCCATTCAACAGCATAGATATATATAATAAAGGCTAGATGTCTCGGCCGCGCTGCTGGCCAATGGAGGTCGACGTCCGCACACGGCGGCCATCTTGTCACAGTCAGCTCGCTCACTCGTAACATTGTGTTTTAATGGTGCATGTACTTTTTAATAACCTTGCTAAATTTTCTACCGATTTACAAACGGGTTGGTTTGTTATAAACGTAAGAGATGTAGTTATGACAAGCATCCAGAATTATAGCCACGTTAATAACGTTTGTAAGAAACCAAACCGTTTGTAAATCCGTCAAGATTTCAGCGAGATAAGAGGATTTGTGTTCGTGCAGATCATCACCTTACAGAACGCTTGGCTGTGACAAGATGGCCACCGGGTGATGATGTTAGAGACCGCCGTAAGACATCTAGCCTTTATTATGTATATCTATGTTCAACAGTTTGGGGTCAGGAAGACATTTTGTTTTTGAGGGGGGGTAGTTCCTCTCCTTCTAATACTTTTGAGGCGTCAGAGTTTTGTGTGAATAGACTCTTGGGAGGGACAGATCTGGCAGATTTCCTTTAAAAGATGGACATTTGAACTGTTCTGTAAAACACATTCTAAGGAAAAGTAGACACACACTTTTTATGCTTTAACTTGAATGCAGTTTAACTCCAGTGCATTCAGTGAATGAGATTGAATAAAGAGTGATCTGTGTGACGTGCTGGAGTGAATGAGTGCGTGTGAGTGTGTGAGTGTGTGTGTGTGTGTCCGTCTCCGTGTCACTAATGGCTCATGCCGAGCCTCATCTGCCCTGAAGAGCACAAAGGAACTTGATCATGTGAGACGGTCATATGACTTCCTTAACAACTCGTGAGCCGGGCCGTTTGCTCTCTCTCTCTCTCTCGAAACAATATCCTCAGCCAAAAGTGTCATGTGACTGCAGCTTTAGCTCGAGTCCCTATCAGCGTCTCCAGAGCCTCTCCCCGACACACACACACACACACACACACACACACACACACACACACACACACACACACACACACACACACACACACACACACACACAGCAGTCAGGTGACAATATCAGGTTTGGCAAACGTTCAATTTTGGGTCAGATCATCTGTGTGTCTGCGGTCACATGACAGCTAATGACAAACAATCTGCAGACGTGACCGAGAGCGAGAGCAGACACTAGGGCTGGGCGATAAAACGATAACGATAATTATCGCGATATATTTTTTCTCGATAAAACGATATCAAGAGCTCGATAAATGTTCGATAATGTTTTTGCGCCAAAAGCGGAACGAATCTCATTTGAACCGCGCGCGCCACACGGACCGTTTATCCGCTCGGCTCAAAGTCCAAACGGCAGCGCGAGCGCGAGCTCACTAGAGCAGACGCGTTTACTCTGATCGGTCTCGGTCACTAGATCCAGAGAGAAGCGCTTGAATTCAGCGAAGAACACACGTCTCAGTGATTTAAACCAGTTTAAAGGCAGATGAGACCACGCTGACGAACAGGAGAAGCACTGTGCGCAACGATACAGTCAGAAGGCTTCTCCGTCTACACATTCCCATCATTTACCCCGGATTAACGTTACTGTAACGTTAGCCTAGTAATATTAATTGCACCATGAAATGTGGGATATATATATTGAATTGTATAATATTATTAATGTAGACAATGTATTAAAGGACTAATGAATATAACTTAATTACAGTTTTTAATAATGTATTTAGGCTACTGGTTTTCATAAATACCATAGAAACCATAAGGTTACATTTTATCTGTGGTTATCATGATCTAAATGCATGTTCTGGATGGCCAATGGTTAATTTTAATACAACTAAAGAATATAACATTTTACCAAATAAAAATAACGTTGTTACTTTTTTTAACAGATGTTACTGTTTTTGTTAATGAACATAAATTGTATATAGTTAAATCTGCATCCTAACTCAAGCTAATACTACTGAAATAAAGATATTTATTTTGTTAAGGAAAAATGACAAATGTTTGAATGTTCTACCTCGGATTTGTGAAATGTTCACCTGTTTGTCATGATATGTTCTGATAAGCGTAGGCCTACCCGGTAGTTTAAAACACAACGCTCTGGTTTCTACAGCTTTCACTTAGGAGTAAAAATCTGTCTTTAAACTTGAAATAAATAAAGATTTGACATTTATCGATAATTATCGATATCGACTGATATAAAAAAAAATATCGTGATATTTTTTTTTGGCCATATCGCCCAGCCCTAGCAGACACGCCTCTCCAGTCATGTGACTGTGGAGGAATGCGCACACACACACACACACACACACACACACCACACACACACACTAGAGATATGGATGGCACGATTACAGCCTGAGTAATAATCACGGTTGCACACGTGCTTTTATTGCTGCATTTTGAAATAACAGCACAAAATAATAAACAAATGTCCATCTCTCCCTTTGGAATTAAGAAGGGTGAGCTCTGCCAATCCCTCAGACGGTCTAGTGTGGACAGCAGAGCCGGACAGTAACGGAGTACATTTACTTGAGTACAGTACTTAAGTACAATTTTGAGGGATCTGTACTTTACTCAAGTATCATTTTTGGGGAGTAATCATGACTTTACTCAAGTACATTTGAGAGGCAAATATTGTACTCTTTACTCCACTACATTTCTATCCATAACCGTGAGTACTGAGTACCCGTTACTTCTTCTTCTTCTTCTTCTTCTTCTTCTTAAAAAAAAAAAAAAGGAAAATAAAAAACAATCTCGGAAACCCTCAGTTTGTTGTTTCCCTCTCAAACGTGACTGGATTGTGCAGGCGTCACTGATTGGGACAGCCTATCAGCAATCACCTTTCAGAGGTGTGGTTCAGAGGTGTGTCAGAACATTGCTATATTGCCGCCTTTGCTGGTTTAGGTTTATTGATTTGATTGATGAAAAAACAGAGAAACTCACATGTACACACAATTGTTAGTTCAAATGTGGGTGCAAAAAAATCCATTAAAACTCTAGCAGAGGTATGTCAGAGCGTTGCCATTGTGCTATTATTGCCTTGTGGGCAAGTGCGAAATGTTAAATAAAGCAACGTGGTAAAAAGATGAAAATTACTTGATTTTACTTTCAATTCCTTTTACATTATCCAAGGTATTAACTTTTTTCATAACTCCATGTAGGACGTTTCTGTACATAAATGTAAGCATGTGGCAGTAGTAATGCAATTTTTAGAAAAATGTACTCTTGTACTCTTGGTACTCAAGTACTTTTAAAAACAAGTACTTCAGTACTTTTACTTAAGTAGACATCTGACTGTAGTACTTTTACTTGAGTAAAATTTAGCAAGGGGTATCTGTACTTTTACTCAAGTAATGAAGCTGTGTACTCTGTCCACCTCTGGTGGACAGGCTAATGATTTGTCGCTATAACCGCGTCGCGTCTGGTTAGCACACGGTGTGTGGAGCACGGCACGTTAAGCTGGTGTAACTTTATTTTGTGTCTACCGTTCCGTGCGACAGAAACACACGCTGTAGCCTTGACGATTACAGAACCGTGTCGCGGCTAACAGTGAAATCGGTTAATCGCTGCATCCCCGCACACACACACACACACACACACACACACACTCACCGTGACGGGAGCGTCTTCCATGCTTCTCTTCCGGGTGTCGGAGTCGAAGAGGACGTTCCTGCCACGCCGCTCGCAGTCCTGATACACGATCAGGCGGATCTGACTGGGCTCCAGCTCCGGCGAGGACCAGCTGAGGACACACACACACACACACACACACACACACACGAGTGAGAACCATAGACTGTAGAAAAATATTGGACGTAGTGTGTGTGACGTCACCCGTAGCGTTTCTGAAGAGCATTTCTGAAGCCTGAAGTGGGCAAGCGCTTCACTCCCGGATAAACGTAAATGTGTGCGGCGAGGCGACGTGACGCTAACAGACAAACGGCTAGCAGTGACATCAGCGGCAATCCACCTGTCACTCAAGTGGCCACGCCCCTAATTATGCAGAAGTTTAAGGCTTAATATCCTTTAAAAGGATGAGTTA
>JARPMJ010001147.1:90000-125000 GCA_033366665.1 Phoxinus dragarum | reverse complement strand
GATACATGCAGTCACATCAGAAGAAATAAGAGGAATCCTTACAATAACTAAGGGAATGCCACAATGAACTACATGAATAACTGTTTCACAGCAGAACTGAGCAGAACTGAGCAGAACTGAGCAGAACTGAGCAGAACTGAGCTCCTGAAGCTGGACTGAGCAGAACTGAGCAGAACTGAGCTCCTGAAGCTGGACTGAGCAGAACTGAGCAGAACTGAGCTCCTGAAGCTGGAGCTGAGCAGAACTGAGCAGAACTGAGCAGAACTGAGCAGAACTGAGCAGAACTGAGCAGAACTGAGCTCCTGAAGCTGGACTAAGCAGAACTGAGCAGAACTGAGCTCCTGAAGCTGGACTAAGCAGAACTGAGCAGAACTGAGCAGAACTGAGCTCCTGAAGCTGGACTAAGCAGAACTGAGCAGAACTGAGCTCCTGAAGCTGGACTAAGCAGAACTGAGCAGAACTGAGCAGAACTGAGCTCCTGAAGCTGGACTAAGCAGAAATGAGCAGAACTGAGCTCCTGAAGCTGGACTAAGCAGAACTGAGCAGAACTGAGCAGAACTGAGCTCCTGAAGCTGGACTAAGCAGAAATGAGCAGAACTGAGCTCCTGAAGCTGGACTAAGCAGAACTGAGCAGAACTGAGCAGAACTGAGCAGAACTGAGCAGAACTGAGCTCCTGAAGCTGGACTGAGGCGCTACTCTCTTCTGGAGACTGTGGCATTATTCCCTGTTATCTCAGTGAAGCTCTGAAACTCTGATGTAAAGCACTACACATAAAGCTGACTCGACAATACTTTCTAAAGGAAAAATACTTAAAATACAGTAATTACTTCACACTGCTGACATCCGCATACATTAACAACTGCAACAATTGTTCAGTACTCCTGTAAAAATATGCTCACTTTATTTTAAGGTGTCCGCGTCACAGTGTAAACATGCCAGCACTGAGTAATATAAAGCAACCTTACTTTAGGGTTAGGTTGAGGGTTAGTTGCATAATCTACTGTTATTACTACATGTAACAAGGACACTGTAAAATAGTGTTATCACTAATATTAATGATTGGCATCTGCCCACTCCAGACTGTGCGGATCTCTGTCCTCACTACAGTGGATTAGCTGTTATTTCCAGAGGACGCACTGAGAGCGAGTCCTTAATCTGCTGAGCGCTACACAACACGAGCTCATCAGACCCGCGCCGACGGCAGTACCTGTGCGTCTGTGCGACCGACCCCGCGCGCGTCCCCATCCTCGCTAGTCCTCCGCACACAGCGCTGAAGACAGTAGCGCTGAGCTAAACTCACAGAACATCATGAGTGTGTGAGACCCAGGCCGAGCTGGACATGCGGATCAACCTCTCTCCAGCGAGTGAGTGAGTGAGTGTGTGTGTGTGTGTGTGTGGAGGTCAGAGCGGATCATGTCGTTACGTAAAGAAACCATCCAGACCGTGACGCAGTTCCTGTCCGCTATGCCGCTTCTGAACGCATGCATGGGAATGTTTCCAGGCCACATTCCTCTCAGCTCCAGCAGAGCCGGCGGGACAATAATAGCTGGAGGAGCAGCTGGTCCACACTCCACACTCTCCCAGACTCACTCCCGCGCTCGTCCCGCGCTGGTCCACACTCTCCCAGACTCACTCCCGCGCTCGTCCCGCGCTGGTCCACACTCTCCCAGACTCACTCCCGCGCTGGAGCGTCTACATCTCCGCTAGAGATCGGACTGGCGGATCAATCGCACTGAAAGCCTCATGTAAACACGATGAGATATCGATCCGATTGAAAGGAGTGGTTTATTCCTTTACTAATCCGATCCAGAGAACATGTGAACACTTGATCGGATCTGCAGATGAAAAGTAGCTATTTTGACTAATTCTGGCATATTTACATGGTGTATATTTATACAACAATGTTCATGAATATGCATGGTCATTAATATGCTATTAAATAAATCAATAAAATAAAAATAAAACCGAAACTGAAAGGACTGCGCATGTGCAATGACGCAGAAATAGCGTAATGACGGTGAAACATCACAATGACGTAGAAGTAGCGCAATGCATAATGACGTGTAATGACTTAGAAATAGCGTAATGACGTAGAAATAGCGTACTGACGTAGAAATAGCGTAATGACGTAGAAATAGCGCAATGACGTAGAAATTACGTAGAAATAGCGTAATGATGTATAAATAGCGTAATGACGTAGAAATAGCGCAATGACGTAGAAATTACGTAGAAATAGCGTAATGATGTATAAATAGCGAAATGTAGAAATAACGTAGAAATAGCGAAATGATATAGAAATAACATAGAAATAGCGAAATGACGTAGAAATAGCGTAATGAGGTATGCGCTGAACGAGCTGTTCTTCTGTTGAATAAAGTGTGGTATAAACGAGTTTCCCGTCATTCTAAAATCCTCCTTCTGCGTCTCTGAAGTGGAGCAGGACAACGTCTGGGACATTTCTCCGTGACCACAACAGATGCGACACGCAATAAAGGCGTCTTTTCCATGTCACTCAGAGCTGTTGTCCTAACAGGTTTCTATTTCTATTTCTGTGACGTCGACCACGGCTGGAATGACGACATAAATATGACAATGATAATCGCAGGGATGATTAACATGTGCTTTTTAAAATCTAATGCAAGTTTGAATATCATTTTGACTGACCTTTATAGCCGTACTGAGAGACCGTGAATAATTCACCTCGGATCTTTAATAATTAGCAATGTTAAAATTGTGTAATATTTCATTTTAATTAATGTACTTATTTGGTTGTGAGTGCAGTGTGCTTGCACAGAGACTCCGCCGTCACTCTCTTCTGATTGGCTGTGGTTTGTGATTGATTTGGTTACGAGCGCAAGGTGCTTGTACAGAGACTCCGTCCACAAGCTCTTCTGATTGGCTGTGGTTTATTATTGATTTGGTTGCGAGTGCAGTGCTTGCAAAGAGACTCCGCCCACAAGCTCTTCTGATTGGCTGTGGTTTATTATTGATTTGGTTGCGAGTGCAGTGTAAGACTCCGCCCACAAGCTCTTCTGATTGGCTGTGGTTATTATTGATTTGGTTGCGAGTGCAGTGTACTTGCACAGACTCCACCCACACTCTCTTCTGATTGGCTGTGGTTTATTATTGATTTGATTAGGAGTGCAGTGTGCTTGCACAGAGACTCCGCCCACACTCTCTTCTGATTGGCTGTGGTTTATTATTGATTTGGTTGCGAGTGCAGTGTGCTTGCACAGACTCCACCCACACTCTCTTCTGATTGGCTGTGGTTTATTATTGATTTGGTTGCGAGTGCAGTGTGCTTGCACAGACTCCACCCACACTCTCTTCTGATTGGCTGTGGTTTATTATTGATTTGATTAGGAGTGCAGTGTGCTTGCACAGAGACTCCGCCCACACTCTCTTCTGATTGGCTGTGGTTTGTGATTGATTTGATTACTGGATGATTCAATAACAAATACACTTTTTAACAGTTTCTACCACAGACAGTGTTTTTATCCGAACTATAAACTTATCCAGTACTTCAATGATATATGAATATTAGGAACACAGAAATAAAGATACTGTGCGTCTCATACCTGTGCAATGACAGCGGCTCTCTCTGGACCAGCAGATCTGAAGCTTCGCTGTGATTGGGTCAAACGTTTAACAGACACAGGCCAATCGCTGCAGCTCAGGAATAAGATCACGAGCGTGTCTGAATCAGATCGCCATCTTTTAACGATTACTCATGCAGCTCGAGTAAGATCTCTTGAACATTCCTCATTATTGTCCTATAATAACTGCAGGCAATCCACACTCACATGATCTCGCAGCGAAAGAATGACACATGCTGACCATGAACCACAATCCTCTCATCTGACACACTCTCTCCGGTCATGAGCGCACGCACGCACACACACACACTAAGGCACAGAGAAGTCACATTTTGAAACTTAAACACGTAATCCAGTTGTTCTCAAACTTTTTTGGCCACGCCCCCTTAAACCTTTAAACAAACAAGTACTATTAAAATACTAATAGGTCTGTAGTTTCCTACAGTTTGATATCTATACATGACAACTGATGATCAGAACACACAGAATGTTTTCAGTGATCAGGGTGAGGTCAAGAGGTCACAACACACACTCCAATACTGCAGCACTGAACTGTTTCATAACTGGTGTGTGTATCCTAAGATAACTCCAACGAGTCTAAAGCGTTAATACCAGCTTAACCTCCAGCGTAGAGTAGTGTGTGTTCGGCGGCGGACCCCGCTCGGGCTTCTGATGGCCTGTGTGTGTGTGTATGGCCTATGCCGCCGAGACCAACACATCTCACGATGCAAGTTAACCCTTTAAGTGTCACGCCCCTTTTTTTGAATATACATGAAAATGCACTTTCCGAACTTAAATGCTTATAACTCAAGAATGCTTTGGAATATGGATGTAAGATTAGTCTTGTTTTAAAGAAGAAAATTAGCAGATTTTTGTAGAAGTGAAATAAATTAAGAAAGTGTAACAGAAAAAAAGTTATAGAAGTTTGAGTTTAGGAAAATATAAAAAATAAAAAAATTAATTATTCATATTTTATATAAAATATATTTTTTCAAAACCCTGGTGACTCTAAAACTGCACAAAAATCAAAGCCAAAAATCTGAACAAGTTGTGTTTTAAATTTTAGGTTGATATCTCAAAAAATGAGCTTTCAGTAAGATTTTGTTGGGCGCAGTACCACACTTTTTCACTAGTTGACATTACTGCCCATATAAGGGCGCCTCCATTTCCATATATGGTTTTTCTTTATTTCTAAAACATTTTCAGACCTTCTTTTCTAAAATAATTGAACAAATGCTATCTTTTGAACTCTTGGCATGAAAACAAACTGAGGTTTCTACCATTTTTTTCATAATTTTTCATATTCATCACTATTTCAAAATAAAGGACTGAACACCTTAGGAGTATGAAAATATTATTGTTGCAAATTGATAAATTACAGCTCCTCTGTAATTTATTTTGAAAATCAGTCACCAAATATGAAAACTAGAGATTGTAAGCTTTCATATGATATATAGTTTGTCAATATTATTTTATTTTTAGTATAGGATATTACTATTTTAAATATGTAATGAATTTGGGCCCACCGGTGGGCCGGTGACACTTAAGGAGTTAAGATCATGTTTCTTATGTTAAGCTGTTGCATTAACAACTGCTGGTTTCATTTAATTTAATAAATAAAAATTATTTGATAAACTGGACACACTGCATGAGGGAATTTTACAAGTGTGATTTCCAGATGAGGATATCTCACGTGAATGTTTGCTCACTCGTGGTGTGTGTACAGTGTGGTAACGCTGTTGCTCAAGACTTTACTCAACACAAGGAAGCTTGATTTCAATCTTTGTATAAAATTGAAAAAGCACAAAAACTCCAAATGCCCTTTTGTTTTTTTATCAGCCCTTCAAAAAAATATGTGACCCTGGACCACAAAACTAGTCACATGGGTGTGTTTTTTTTTTTTTTATCACCTGAAAGCTGAATAAATATTCTCTCCACTGATGTGTGGTGTGTTAGGATGTTACAATATTTGGTCGAGATACAACTATTGAAAATCTGCAATCTGAGCAAAAAAATGTAAACATTGAGAAAATCTCCTTTAAAGTTGTGCATTTATGTTCACGATTGTGCTGCATTCACTCACAAAAATTACATGTTTTATATATTTACGGTAGGACATTTACTAAATATCTTCATGGAACATGATCTTAATATCCTCATGATTTTTGGCATAAAAGAAAAATGGATAAATTTTTTGACCCGTACAGTATAATATGCTATTGCCACAGATATACCCGTGCTCAAAATAATAAGTGGTTAGAGTTGGACAAACTTAAATTAAACTAATTAGTTCAGTCAAATAAACTTTTATGAGTATTTAGCACTTTCCTTTTCTTTCGAGGTCACAGAACTGATATATTGTAAGTAAGCTGAACGGTGTCATTGTTTTGAGTTTAACGAAATTATTTATTTTAATTTAGACAAACTTAAGTTTCTCTAGCTATGTTTCCATCCACACGTTTTTATCCGAAGTAAGTGATATCGAATGAAAAATGCCGTCTGGAAAATTCGATTGAATTTCATGAATATCGACTCAAATGAAATGCGTTCGGTCTCATCGGATTGTATCTTGATCGATATACGGCTTATGCAATAAACGCTGATGATCGCAATAAGCGTTATTTGCCGAATAAATAATGAATTGCATTTTGTTTAGCAAAACTTTGTTCGCAAATGTTGGCTTGAATGTTGTGCGATTCTGTGCGAAAATTCATGGAAACACCTTAAAACGTCTCAAATCAATTTGATATACCAATATTTGATTGCAAAAGGGCAGTGACGTCGTTACGCACAGGTTTATATTCGCTTTAAAGCTGTTGGATGGAAACACACTTTCACCAGCTTTATTCGCATGAGTTTTGTTACCAAACTTCAGATCATTCGATTGACAAGTGGATGGAAACTTAGCTACTGTAACGGTCTATCCCAGCCTGCACTCGAAAGGGAGAGTAAATGCTCAAATTAAGTGTAATATAATGTTTTTGTTGTGTGCCAGACTAATGTTAAGTGGGAGATTTAGTGATTAATGTTTTGTTATGCTAATATAGAAGAATTTCTGTCAATGTTGGTGTTAGGATAGTTATGATCATGGTGTCGAGTGGAGCATGAGCAAATATTACCTTTATATTGTTGCTCTCACACAGCAAGTGCTTCTGTATAACACACTATTGCTAATATGTTAGCAAATTAGTACATTAGAGGATTAGCTCGTTAAAGCTAACTAAGTTTATACTAATAAAAGTGTTCACATTGAGATTACATGAAAGTCAATTGTATGAATTTAAATTTTAACTGTTCTTAACTTGAAATGTTGAAGTACAAAATAAAAATCTGCTAGTTCTGCTGACTTAAACTTTGAATCTCAGAACTTAAAATATTTGATTGCTTAAATGTTTTGAGTTCTGCCAACTTGTTCGGGTTTACCGTGTGCGACTCGAGACTGTGTGTGTGGTCCAGGGTCACACACACACACACACACACACACACACACACACACACGAGTTCTGCAAGAGTGCTGTGTTCACTGCTCAGATTAATACAGTAATGGAGGCGCTACTGTACAACACGCACTCCACGCCGACAGCCGAGGGAACTGTAGCTTTGCTAATACTGTCAGTTAGAAATAAATTAAAAGAAACCTAGCATTGGGGATTAGTTGCTTTTTCATGTTGTTTTACCGAACCCCGAATTCTGTGTACCGTTACACACACACACACACACACACACACACTAAGTGCTAAAACATTTTACAGAGTGAAAATTTGTGGGTAAAATCATTTTACAAAAAACGAATGAACTACATTTATGTTGTAATTATGTAAATATATGTTCACTAGTGATAAAAGTGCACACCGTGTAGAAACTGCACCACTGCTTCTACAGATCACCACTCCTCGTTTCCATAAATAAAACGCATCCAACATAAGCAGCTCTGTCATTGAAGCAGAAGTGTTATTAATATAATGAGGATCTTCAAATATAGTCTTTGACAATGACGGTCCTTGGAGTTAATAAAGCTTGAGAACCACTGGAGCTTTACATCGGGATTATCTAAATCCCAAACTTTCTCCCACATGCTTATAATCATACACTACAAATGAGATGAAGATGAAAGTCAGTGCAACAGGAATTATCCCAACGCTTATTGTTCTGCAGAAGTTTGCATTAGTGTCTGGAAGCAATTAAATACTTCACACAAGTTACCAGATATCATCTGCACATCTGAAGCAAATCCACTAAACACACTGTGTGGATGAGCGCGTGAACACACTGACAGCGCGAGCCTGTGTGATGATGACGCGGTCACGTGCCAGTCTCGCGCACGCACGCAAACATATCATCAACCAGCGGCAAATACACACACTCCCTAAACGCGGTGAAATCTGGCCTAAGAGAGTCAACAACATCGCGTTTTATTAGACAACACAATAACTGAGTCAACAACTAAATCTTTCTGGAATAAATAATACGTTTAGAGAAAAGTGACGTGCGCCAACAAAGGGTTAACCGAACCAATCAGCGTAAGACTAAACGAAGAGGCTACAGATGGAGAAAACCACACACAAGCACACACTACACGACTCTGAACTCAGACAGATATATCCACAGGGACACCTGAGAACACGCTGGCGTGTGTGTGATGATATGTGTGCTCTCCGGAAGCTGCCCGACGCGTACCTGAACACCGAGTCCTCTTTGCTGCTCCGCGCGGGCGGTGAAAGCGCACTTCTCTTGTTGAAGAGCTTGTGGAACAGCGTGGGGGCCATAATGGACCCGCTATTCGGAGGAAAACTCCTTTTTGTGTTCAATTCCTGAGGCACTCTCGACTCCAGCACACGGACTCCATTTGTGGGACAGTCATATGACTGCCGTTAGTCACACGAGCTGCTTGGCAACGCCACTGCGCTCCGATTGGCTGATTATCTGCGGCCCTCCCCTCCGCGTTCCTGATTGGCTGATATTTTGGTTTTTAGACCACGTGGTCAGAATGGCTATGTTGATGTTTTGGGGTTGCATTTAAAACGGATGCATTTCAGCTATTGTATGGAAACCTATTCCCGCCACACGAGAAAAACAAATCATAAATCATAATGAATACTCACACTGAGACTCACACTCTCTATCTATCTATCTCTCTCTCACACACACACACAAATCATAATTAATACTTACACGCACTCACACTGAGACTCACTCTCTATCTCTCACACAAACACACTCAAATCATAAATCATAATTAATACTCACACACACTCACACTGAGATTCACTCACTCTCTCTCTCTCACACACACACAAATCATAATTAATACACAAACAGTCGAAAAATAATGAGACACCAAGTCATATTTATAAGATGAAAATTAAATTAGGACGTAAAAAGTCGTATGACTAAATTCGACTTTTAAAACCTCATAATTTAATTAGTATGTCATCATTTCATAATTATGATAAAATGTAAAAAAAATATGACTTAGTATTTTTAATCTCTTAATTATGACTTAGTATGTCATATTTATGATTCACCAAAGCATGTTTGTTCATATAATAGGCATTAAATATAGCATTTCATCCTTTTTAATTTTATCCACAAAATAATTTGGTAAATCAAGATCAGTTGCACAGTGTTCTTTATTATTAGTTTTTTAGTATTTATTAATCTTTTACACATCAACATCTAGTATAATAATTTAATTTATAAGGTTCTCTTCCCATTAAATTCCATGTAAAATCTCATCTATTCCACTGTTGGCTTCTACTCTGCATTAAAATCATCAGTTAAGTTCATATTACATAACTCGACTTCATTGTACACAGTCATATTCCATAAGAAGACAGACGCATATTAATGATCCCTAGTGTTTGTTTCACCCAGATAAATAAGTGTGCGTCCCTCTCGAGGTCTTCCGGAGCCGTTAGAGCAGAAAACACTGCCTTATATTGAGATGACAGTGTCGCCCTCTGCTGGTCAGATCCGCTCAGCTGCTGGACAGGATCTGTGGGAACAGGAACACATTCCCAGAGGAACATGAACCCCTGTCAGTGTCAAAGCGGCTGTATGGGGAATACGGGGAGAGTTACCGGTTTGGCTGGAAACCTGAACGAGTGTGTTTGTTTCAGTCGGTGGAAAAAGGCTTCTCTCTCACGCGCATCTGCAAAGTCAAAGAATCTCACAGGATTATCTGAGGATACGCTCCCGTCCGGATGATCCCGGTTTTCCCGCTGATCCCGCAGCTCAACCTGAACACGCTTGTGGCTCGACACGTTCCGGACGCTCACGATGTCACTGAACGTCACTTTTCTGCATTTCAGGAGTTTTCTTTTCTCTGCAAAACACTGAAAAGGAAAATGTTTTAATTTTACTGTGGATGTTGAGTTATGATACTGTACACACACACACACACACACACACACACACAAAGCCAGAGCTTTCCCTATCCGATGTTTTTTTGCCTCGTTCTAAAAAATAATTCTGTAAACACGACGTTGTTTCAAGAAATATCTGCGTACACACGAATCCACTGAAACCGACTCAAAACGATGTAGTATACATGCCAGACCAGTATGTGGCGCTGTAATTCTGCCATAGAGATACAATAAAAACGGAGAAGAAGACTTTGAGCATGCGCATAAACCTTGCGCGCTGTATACAATATTAGGCACAGTAACGTCTTCTTTTATTTTTTACCAAGAACTTTATTAAACAATATGAACAACCATAAATGGCCTGGTACAAAATAGAGATGAGTCACGGTATTGCGGACTCATAAAGCTGGCCACAAAGAACCGGCAAAAGTAATGAATGTGTCAAATATAGCAAGGAGACATTTTAATTGTTTAAAGGAACACTCCGACTCCGACGCAGCACCTGAGACGCGCCGTTGTTTCTTCTGTCAACAAAACCAACGGCGCGTCTCAGGTGCTGCGGTTTTCACTCCGCCCAAGTAGCAGTGCTTCGCCTTCAGAGAATATAGTTCCCAGTATTTATACGGTTAAAATATGTCTGTGTCTCATGTGACTTTGTTTTTTGTTAACTCTGTGACTATACAAATCACAACATGTAAATAGGAAAATGTTTGCGTTATTTTGTCACTTATTTGGATTAGTATGCTAGCTGCAACCATTTACATCCAGTCTTTGTGCTAAGCTAGGCTAGCTGTGGGTGCGTCAAACAGACTTATAGCACGCACGGAGATGAAAAAGGTGTGTATGGACTTATCTAACTCTGGGGGATAAGGTGAATAGGCTAAAGTCCTTTTCTAGAGACATTTCAAGCATTCTATAGATATATTTCTGAGTTTCGGTTCATTTATGAGACGAGTTCCAGTTCACGAGCAATGCAAGTTAGCCTATATTGCGCCGGCGCGTCCAAGTCCTGATTATATTGTCTGCTATATTTGCTTCTTATTTATTAAATCCAGGCAATTGGTTGATGAAACATTGATTAAAATTAAGATACAATTTATACAAAACGAAATTCACTTTAAAGAAAGGCTTTATACAAAACAAAACTTAATGAAGTGGTCAAAATTATGTCTCCTGATATATTGCGCATCTTATGATTACTCATGCTTTCATAAATCAACATAGATGAAATAAAAAAATAACATTATTTAAACATAAATATGAAACTAAATACATTTTCTTTAATGCTACGACAGGCCTACTGAGAAATGTAATGTCGGAGTGGAATTTGAGTGAGCGCCGTTGTGCCGGTGAGCATGTGGGGCAGGAGTGCGGTTTCTGAATAGCCTAATAATCAAATAATTCCCAGCGATCGTCGAATATTATTTTTGCTTGAAATGCCCATCCCTACAACATACGAAATGTCTTAACAGACAGACCAGCACCATAGCATAAGACAAATATAAAGAAATACAATAAAAAATACATTCAAGTAAATAATAAATGAAGGAATAAAAGAGGCTCAGTAGCTTCTTCAGCATTATAATATATTATTATACAAGCATGTAGTCGGCAGTTGTTGATGTTACGTGACTGAGCGGTGTCTGACTAGTCCATACATGGGGTGATGACATCATCGTTTCACAAAATATACGGATTGGCTGTATACACGAAAACGCAAGCGTGTGTCGTTTTCAGATTTATCCACTCTGGGACCCGGTTTCAAAAAATAGCGGTTTCAGTCTCTCAAAACGCCAGATCCGTCTGGACGAAACGTCAATATGACACAAAATGTTTACGTATACAGCTAAACGCGTCTCCGTGTGGACAGGGCCTAGGACACACACTCGTTGTACTCGTTACATCATAAGAAGAATGGCATCTACGCTAATTTTAGTATCTTTGTTTATCTCGAGGTTTTCCCGCAGCCTGCCGGATCCAGGCCGTATCCAGATCTGACGAAGGACCTTCGCCTGGGCCCGATTACAACGCAGCGCTGAAGTGCCAACTAGCCTCTCCCTATGGAGGATCCCTTTACCACTCTACAGATAAAGCGTTGTGGGAAAATTACGGTTTCGCGTATCTACTCCGAAGTGATAAAATTGTGTATAAAATTTTAAGGCCAGACAAGTAGTTTGTTAAGGCTGGGTTTGTAGAGAATTACAAACCTGCGCACATATATTCAAATGCGCATAACTATAGAATTAATTCTTGATGCGCACGTGAGCGCCATCAGCGTTTCTCACAGGTTCGCGTTTAAAAGTCTGTGTAGAGAGAATGGTGTCGTCTTAGCGGCCTCTAATTTGATCATTTGAACTAATGATCGTTGCGACGGAAGTGAATCACTCAAAACTAACTTTAGCTGGAAAATATCTTTATTCAAGAACCGCTATAAAGCCAAAACAATCTGTTACCTTAAATTTTAGTTACAGTTTATCTCTGTAAAGCCGCTTTGAAACAATCTACATTGTTAAAAGCGCTATATAAATGAAGATGAATTGACACACTCACACACATGCTCAGACACACACACAGACACACACGCTCAGACACACATGCTCAGACTTCTTCTTCTTCTTATGCAGTCCATCGATTTCGAAGATGACGTCACTCCTAGGATGCGTTGGTGGAGTGTAGAGGCAGCCGCTGCTATCGGCGGTGCCGTTAAAGCTGTGAAGCCCGATCCGGGAGCCACACGTCCTGCCGCAGTCGGCACATGTGAGTGCTGAGTCTGGGGATGGGTGTAGTTGTGTCTGGGGATGGGTGTAGTTGTGTCTGGGGATGGGTGTAGTTGTGGCTGTGGCGTTGGTGTCTGCGCTGATGGAGCACAGTTCTGTGTTGGGCGTGCTGTGATTCGATCTGTAGGGCCCCCAGACCACATGCAGAACTCCATGCCTGACGGTTGGCAGATGTTGTTTCCAGGACTCCAGGGTTGATGCCACAGCTTTTCAGGGTCCCCTTGAGGTGGTCCTTGTAGCGACGCTTCTAACCCCCGGGTCTCCTGTTGGCTGCGTATATCTGCCCATAGAGGACCTGCCGGGGTAGGCGGTGGGAGGGCATGCGGATAACATGTCCAACCCATCGCAGTTGCCGCATAGCAAGGGTTGCCTCCATGCTGCTGGTGTTGGTGCGCTGTAGGATGTCCGTGTGGGGGATTTTATCTTTCCATGTGACACGTAGTATGCATCTGATGTGAAAGCCCTCGAGACACCGAATGTGCCTGCGGGTAGGGAGTCCAAGCTTCTGCACCACAGCAGGGTGGAAACGCAGACTGCCTGGCAGACGGCCGCTTTTGGTGAAGGTACGGAGTGTACCAAAGGCAGAGGAGGCGAGGTTTATGCATGCCTGGATCTCGTTGTCTATGAGGCAGGTGGGTGTTAGGATGCTTTCAAGGTAGCAGAAGTGCTGAACAACCTTTACTGGTGTGCCATGGATGTAGAATTCAGGGGGTGTGGGGACCGTGGTCTGTGCAATGATCTTGACTTGTAGGCCACAAGCTTGGTAGACTGCGCATACAACATCCAGTTTGTGCTGCATTGCGGTAGGGCTGTGGGCTGAGAGGGCATCAGCGTATTGCAGTTCATGAATTGTGATGGTAGTGGTCTTGGTGATGGCTTGCAAGCAACGGAGGTTAAAGAGGTTCCCGTCCCGACGAAACTCGACAAACACCCTCGTCGGGGGCAGGGCTGAGGGAGTTGCAGGAGAGGAGGGTGACTGCAAGAGGATGAAGATCACTGGAGCCATTGGAGATCACTACTCACCCCTGCCTCACTTCTACCTGCACAGGAAAGGAGGGGGATTGAGATGTACCCACAATCACACCAGCCTGCATGCCAACGTGGAACTGTTGTAGGATGTTCAGAAGCCTTGGTGGCACCCCAAACTTCTCCAGAATGACCCAAAGGACTTGCCGGTCAATTGTGTCAAAAGCCTTTGCCAGGTCGATGAAGGCAATGAACAGGTCTTTGTTCTGTTCTCTGGCCTTCTCCTGTATTTGGCGCAGGACAAAGATCATGTCGGAGGAGGACCCGATGTGTTCCGAGGATTCTTGTGGATGTGGTGAGCAGGTACCCGGCTTTCTTTAGAGCCTCTGCGGGGACTCCATCAGGACCAGCAGACTTATTGTGCTTGAGGCTTCATGCTGCTGCGAGGACTTCTGAGAACCTGAGTGGGTCATCAAGCTCATGCACAGGTGGGAGCTTTGGGTGGCGCTGCAGGACAGTGGGGTCAGTTGGGTTGGTTTGATTGAGGAAGGTGTTAAAATGTTCAGTCCAACGCTCAAGAATTCCTTGTTTGTCATTGTGCAGTATTGTGCCTTCTGTAGATCTGATAGGGGTGATTCTGCGTTTTTGGGGTCCATATAGTGATTTTATTGAGAGTTGTTGGTGTACGCATAGCCTTGGATTTCATGGGCTTTCCTAAGCCACCAGTCATTCTCCATTATGCGAAGCCGTCGTTGCACCTCAGCACGGATGTTACTCCAGTGTGAGCGCAGAGAGGGAGATTGTGGACTGGAGAGGTGAGCAGTGAGGGCTTTACGCTTCTCCTCCAGAAGGTTGAGTATTTCGGGGGAGCTGTCGTCAATCCAGTCCTGGTGACGTTTGGAAGTGAAACCAATTGTATCAGTAGCGGCTTGTTGTATAGCTGAGCTAAGGTTAGCCCATGCGCTGTCCGCTGTATTGTGTAGGGGATGAGTGAGAGCGGAGGAGAGGTTATCAGCCAAGCAGTTCTGGAGCAGTCTGCTTTTAATGCCAAAACCTACTCCATGTAGACGGCGGATACCTTCAGGAAGGCCCTTCCAGAAGGAGGTGTATCCTTGCCCGACTTCTATTAGCGAGTCCTCTCCTGAGAGCCGGGTCTCACTCAAAAATACAATGTCAATGTTGTATTTGTTAAGCTCGCTCGCAACCAGGGCAGTGCGCCTGCGGGGCCTGTCAGTTCCATTCTGTAAATCAAGAAGTGTGCGTACGTTCCATGTAGCCAACCGTAGTTTAAACGTATATTTTCGACCGCGTAATGGGATGCCTTGGCGACAGCGGTGGGCTGCCCAGGAGTGTAGGGAACAGGCAGTGTTTGGGTCACCTTTTCTAGACCCTTCCCCCGGCAGGAGGTGAGCAGTGCACACCCTAAAGAGGGCTGCTCAGTCGCACAAGAAGCTGCCGAAGGTGGACGCTGTTCCAACCCGTCCACACAACGACCATCACGCTTGTGCTGCCTCCGTGCAGGGCTCAGGCTAGAGGCTGCCAGTCTGATCCAAGACCTGCCTCCGTCACCTTTACCCTGTCGCCGAAGGGCTTGTACGGTGAAGTGATAGCATACGCAGAGAGTGGATTTAATGTGAAGAGAGGGGTGCGCAGACCCTATCTCCACAGTTTCACTCCAGAATCCAGTTTCCAGTGGCAGGAGATGAACTCTAGACAACCAGATGGACGGTGGAGTTGCAGGGGCTGCCAGGTCTTGGTCTGTTGAGCCTGCCTCTCGCCTGTCCCCAACGCGGCCTTGTCTTGAGGAGACGAAATGCTCACGGAAGACGACCCACAGAGCAGTGGAGGCAGTAGTCTTAGTTGATGGCGGACTGTACTCGCCATGTCGAGGAGTATCATTGGCGTAAATGGAGTTTTTGCAGCGGATCTAGTGATGCCACTCATTTAGTCCCTCCATACCTTGATAGACCTCCGCTGTTGGTCCACGGCTACTTATTCGACTGGGGACCACCGCACGGAGCCCCAGCTTATTTCGTAGCTTACCTTCATATCTGAAGGGTTGTCCATTATCCGCCACCTATGGACCTGGTTGGTAGCAGTCAGTTCTGCCCCACTCAGACACACGCTCAGACACACACATTTGGACACACGCTCGGATACACACGCTCGGACACACACACTCACAGTTTGAGTATTAATCACCTTTCTGACAGCAGGATAAGGAGCGACAGGTCTGGTGTTCACAGGCGTTGTCTCCTGCGCTGATCTGAGCTCAGCTACTGCAGCAGAAACAGCTTCATCAACTCAAACACACATGCACACACACACACACACACGCACACACACACACACTCAGCTCCTGGACCAGAAACACAACACAACAGCTCCATCAACTCAAACACGCCTGCTGCTGTATCACAGCTGATATACAGTGGAAAGCTGGAGTACCTGGTGTCATATCTGAAGCCAAGGTCTGCGAGGACACACACACACACACACACACACACTCTCTCTCTCGAGTACCTGGTGCCATATCTGAGGCCAAGGTCTGCGAAGACACACACACACACACACACTCTCTCTCTCGAGTACCTGGTGCCATATCTGAAGCCAAGGTCTGCGAGGACACACACACACACACACACACACACTCTCTCTCGTGTACCTGGTGCAATATCTGAGGCCAAGGTCTGCGAGGACACACACACACACATACACACACACACACTCTCTCTCTCGAGTACCTGATGCCATATCTGAGGCCAAGGTCTGCGAGGACAGACACACACACACACACACACACACACACACTATCGAGTACCTGATGCAATATCTGAGGCCGGGGTCTGCGAGGGCACACACACACACACACACACACACACACTATCGAGTACCTGATGCAATATCTGAGGCCGGGGTCTGCGAGGGCACACACACACACACACACACACACTATCGAGTACCTGATGCCATACCTGAGGCCGGGGTCTGCGAGGACACACACACACACACACACTATCGAGTACCTGATGCCATATCTGAGGCCGGGGTCTGCGAGGGCACACACACACACACACACACACACACACACACACACACACTATCGAGTACCTGATGCAATATCTGAGGCCGGGGTCTGCGAGGGCACACACACACACACACACACACACACACTATCGAGTACCTGATGCCATATCTGAGGCCGGGGTCTGCGAGGACACACGTACAGGAGACAGGCTGAGGAACACATCAGTGACATCAGCACGCTTGAGTCATGAGCCGCGAGAGACACTAAACATGACAAACTGTGTGACATTACCTAACCGCTGGCAGAGGAAATAACTCTTCTTCTCCTTCTTCAGGGTCTAATGAGAGTTCTGCAGGACACAATCAAGAAACAGCCTTTCATGCACTGAAGCGTTCATGTGAAATGATCAGTCCTGAATGATACGCACCGATAATGGAGGAGAGGTTTGGCGTGGGCTGAAGCGCGAGGTCCTGAGCGTGACTGAGGTCCAGGAGAGTGGAGTTCTTCACACCGGTCATCAGCGCCTTTTCAACACGCCAGCCGCTCCCGTCATCTGAGAGCAGCGGTGGAGAGCGGTCAGGGAAAACCAAACACTATATAATGAATTGGACTGAGATCGGTTTGAATCAAGAACTAAAGGAATAAATCGTCATCATTCATGACAACGGGCATACCCTGGACCTGGTGTGCTGTGCTGGCATAATTCCCCTCCACCTGCAGTGCACTGACCTGGCTGTTTCTAACCACTATGCTGTCCAATTCTTGGTCCCTGTACCACTCCCAAAGCAGTGCACTAAACGCCCCATCACATTCAGGAACATCGAACAGGTGTGTACTTCCACGCTATCTGACTCCCTAGCGACCCATCTCGCCACCCACCACCCCTACCAAACAGTCGATGGCATGGTGGAACACTACAACCGTGCCCTCTCTCTCAGCCTGGACTTTGTAGCTCCTCTCATCACGCGTTACGTGTCTTTCTCTCGTCCTGCCCCCTAGTTCACCCCTGAGCTCCGCAGGATGAAGACCATAGGACGTAGGCTTGAGAGACGATACCATCGTGAAGCATTTACAGAACACGCCACGAAGTACAAAGAAAGTGGAGACCATCCACCGGCAGCTCCAGACTCCTGGAACTTCCCCCTGCCCTACATGGCTCCAACAGGATTCTCTCCACTCAGCTGCCGGTTCACCGCAGTGCTGCCTATCCGTCTCCTCTCCACTGGATGCTGATCAAGTAACAAAACTGGTCACCTCAGCCAAGACTTCAACCAGCAGTCTTGACCCAATGCCCACCACCCTGGTCAAGGCCTGTCTGCCCATCCTCTGCCACCCAATGCAAAACATCATAAATGCATCTCTTAACTCTGGTGTGGTACCATCCAGCTTTAAAATGGCGGCAGTCATCCCCACTCTCAAAAAGCCAGGCTCAGATCCAGACGACCCCAACAACTATCGTCCAATCTCCAACCTCCCTTTCCTCAGCAAAATCCTGGAAAGAGCATTGGCTGCCCAGCTTCAAGATCACATGTCCCACCATGAGCTCCTCGAACCCCTCCAATCTGGTTTCAGAAGACACCATAGTACTGAGACCGCCTTCATCAAAATCACTAATGACCTTCTGCTGGCTGCTGACAATGGCCTCATCACCGTCCTCATCTTCCTTGACCTTTCTGCAGCTTTTGATACAGTTTCCCTAACCCATCCTTCTCCACCGCCTCTCTGAGCTCATCAGCCTCAGTGGCACAGCACTGCCTTGGTTCCGGTCCTATCTCACTGACCGGTAACAATTCATCACTCTAAATGGCTCCAATTCTGATCTAGCACCCGCCAACCATGGTGTACCCCAGGGCTCTGTGCTTGGTCCGCTGCTGTTCACCATTTACATATTACCCCTAGGTCATATTATCCGTAAACATGGACTCAACTTCCCACTGCTACGCCGATGACACTCAACTTTATATCAGCACAAACCTCTCCTCCCAGCTCCCACCCACACAACTTGTCAACTGCCTGCATGAACTCAAATCATGGATGACCACAAACCTACTTAAAGGTAGGGTTGGTAATCCTGTTCAGAAACATTTTTTTTTATACTGGGTGAAATGGTCCTTCCATTCTGATAGTAGTCAATACATTATGTGTTCAGAAAAAGGAATGAAACAAATCTGACCTCTGTAGCAGCTGTAGGACAGTAAAAACTCTGACCAATCACTGCCATTCGGTGCGAATGTAAAGAACCAATCAGATGCCTTCATGTCTCGTGCCCGAGCACCCACTGCGTGCAGCAGTGATGCGCGGGTCAATGTATAAACAACCCGCACCCGACCGACGTTTTCAACTAACAGCCCGCTTAGACGGAGGAACTAGGGGTGCGCATTTTTCAGAATGCTGTATGATATAGCCTAGTGTTTTGTAATAAAGGCTTGATTTATTAATTTATTTCGTTTCATTTTCTTAACAATTAAGATGCTGCATGTGTTTATCCAGCCTAATCTACGTGTGCGTCTCTCCCCTGACTTTCCCAACAAAAATCCCGCCCCCTCTCAGCAAATAGGCTACATAAAACTGACATTACTGAGCTATATGCGTTTAAAAGTAGCCTATTAAAATGGCACAATGGCATTGCTCAGTTCAACGCGTTGGGAAATCGGGCATTTTGTCCCGCGTCAGCTTTTATTCAAAAGTTAATAACGCGCTGAACATTCAAAAGGTAAATAAGGATTTCCCCACTTTCATCTGCAGACTGAGCTCGTGCGTCATCCTCGCGCATTCAGACAATAAAGTGTAGACCTATGTATTTCATAGTCTAGTACTATATAAATTACAAAGGTAAACGACCCGACCGACCGCGACCCGAATATCATTAAAAATATTTTTGGATGACTCGTAACCGCGGGCGCAGGCACCCGCTCATTTTGGATCAACCCGCGCATCACTGGTAGGTACATGCAGCTGACTCCATGCGCGTTCATGTTTGTGGGGGGGGCGTAGCTTTGGACGGAGCACTGACAGGAGGGGGCGGAGCTTAGAAGAGGTGCCACTTTCAAATCTGGCTAGCTCTCCAACATTACCTACTCTAGCTTTAAACTCAACAGTAATAAGTCAGAACTCATGGTGGTGGTCCCTGCACCATTGCTCAGAAAAATTGGAGACCGGGCCCTGGTTGTGGATGGCTGCTCCATTTCCCCATCTCCTGAGGTGCGCAACCTGGGGCGTCATCCTGGACGCCACTTAATCTTTCCGGTCCCATATCAACAACATCACCAAGGCTGTCTTCTACCAACTCAGAAACATCTTACGACTCCGGCCTTCAACGACTGAGACACTCATCCATGCCTTTATCACCTCCCTGGATTACTGCAATGGTGTCCTGTCTGGACTGGACACCAAGGCCCTCAGCAGACTCCAGTATGTCCAGAACTCTGCTGCCAGGGTTCTAACCCACACATATCACTCCCATCATCCAACAGCTCCACTGGTTGCCAGTCAAGTCACGCATCACCTATAAGATCCTCCAGCTCACTTACATATCTCTCCATGGACTAAATACCTCACAGACCTCCTCCATCTCTACACTCAGTCACGTTCCCTGCGGTCCTCTGACAAAGACCTGCTGGACACCTGCCGCACCAGGTTGCAGACTTTTGGGGACCGGGCTTTCTCTGCAAATGCTCCAACACTCTGGAACAGTCTACCACTCCACGTCCGCTCTGCCCGATCCCTGCCCATGTTCAAAATGCACCTTAAAACATTTATTTTCATGAAGTCTCTTGACCCCTAACCCTCATTCTTGTGAGGGAAGGATAAGGGTTAATTTGCATGGTTTCAGGCACTGACATTAAGTTCAGGACCAGCACTGCTTGCAACAATTCTGAAGTACTCCTAATCTAATCAGAGTTCTCAAACACATAATAATACCATAATTGTCAGCTTTGCGAAACTCCTCGATGGATGAAAGCGTGTCGTCTGACGTTGGAGAATCGACGTCCAGGCACTCCAACAGAAAGCTGGAAACCCCCGAGGGCAGCGATAGACCTGCTCAGAGACAGAGAACGGGTCACACAGGCCTGAGGACACACAGCCACGCTACACACTGAGCTGGAGCTGCAGAACCCACTGGTGGAGTCGTGGCTGAGGTCCTCGGAGACGCGGGCGCTCGACGTGCCCTGCGGAGAACAGCAGAGGAGAGTGACTCTTCACCACACCAGAGCAGCGTTATGCCTGGTTCAGATTGTGTGTGTGTGTGTGTGTGTGTGTGTGTGTGCGTGTGAGTGAGTGAGCGTGAGTGTGTGTGTGTGTGTGTGTGTGTGTGTGTGTGTGTGTGTGTGTGTGTGCGTGTGAGTGAGTGAGTGAGTGAGTGAGTGAGTGAGTGAGTGAGTGAGTGAGTGAGTGAGTGAGTGAGTGAGTGAGTGAGTGAGTGAGTGACAGCACGCGATGACTGGTTGGAAAGCAGTGTGTAGTCTGACATGTTTCTTGTCCAGGACACGTCATGATTTTATGAGTCATAATAGTGTAATCTGACACAGTGACTATCGTGATAAACAAGAGAATGGTGTAATCTGAGCCAGTCAGACTCGCACTAGAGCTCAGTGACAGCAGAGCTCGTACCTCGCCGTGATCTGTCCTGCATCCTCCAGTCACACATCTCACTCCCGCAGGCACTGCTCTGCAACTACACAGAAACATTATTATCTCATTATTATTATTATTATAGTACGGTCCACTCCTGTAGTCCTGCTGCTGGTGCTGGGAACTGCCGTGTTCACTCATAGCAGGGTTTATGAGATAAATATTTGTATAAATATTTTTTATATATAATTTATATTTAGGTTTGTCCAGTGGTAAATGGTAAGGAACACCGGGGTAAAAGCGCCTTTGATTATATTGTTATATTGTACATATTTGAATGACAATAGATATTTATTGAACAAAATGATTATATTTTAATTAACAAAATAAACAGAACTTTACAAACTTTGCTGAAGTGATTGTTTTGAACAGGTATAAACTTAGACAGTATTTAAAATTTATTAATTTATCTAAAATATTTGTATTTTGATTGTTTTATCTTTGATTTTGTGTCTGTGGGGTAAAAGACCTCGCCACTTCATACTTTTATAAGATTTTTAAACTAAATAAACCACTTATATTCACCCAATATAATAATAGACCCGTTGAACCCTACTTCAACTCGTAAATACGATCATTCCGACATGAGGTTTATGATCAATAATCGAGCCAATAAACTGGTTCAATCTGATCATTTGAAAAACAAAAAGTCGTGAGTCCTAAAACTCCGAGGTGAAAGTAAACAGCCCTGCTGTGCTGAGCGATCGTCACATAATATTTAGGCTAATAATAATAGGCTATATGTCGAACGTCGCATTACGAAACCGGAAAACAGAAGGCATCGCTTCCGCTTGTCATAGAAAGTGTTAACAGCCGTATGAACTGACGCCGATATCTATCGAATTTTAAGGTAATCAGCTAACCTACCTATCTCATTTTGTTATTGGCGTTTTATTCTATTTAAATATATTAACGTTAGTGTGAAGATTTTTTTTTTTTTTTTTTTTTTACTTTTAAATATCGATCTTCACATGCGAGGGACATTGGTTATGATCATCTTTGCTCGCTCCTTTTAAGTTATCTTGAGTAAAACAGTAAAAAAATGCATGAAGCACATACAAAAGACCTGAACCGGAAGCGATGCCTTCTGTTTTCCGGTTTCGTAATGCGACGTTCGACATATAGCCTATAACAACAACAAACTCATGAATGTTGACACGTGACTCGGCGGGCGGCAGGTGTAAACTTAACTTATGAGAAACGTTATTAATAATAAATCCCACCTGTCTTTGTTGCATCCATATCCCTGTAACCCAGAAAGCTGGCGACCTCGACTGCGTTTAGACCCATGTGTTTGGAAATCTAGGAGTTAAAAATGACATTTAAAACGAGTCGATTAGTAACGCAGAGTAAGTTAAAACCGTAAAGTCCTCATACTGGAGCAGGACGGAGCGGCTCTCAGCGGCGTCACGTTGCGCCCGCTGCTTTTTACTCTTGACGATTTCTTAACAATCATATTTAAACAACACACTAAACGCGAAACGGTGCGGTTCTTCTTCACCGATCCTCCTTTTACACAACAATCCCCGACACTATCATTACTACTGGAACGCTTTCGCTACAGTGGGCGTGTCAACGCGCGCTCGAGGAACGTAACCTAGCAACGCGAGTATAAACTCCTACTCCAAAATAATAAACAAACCGATTCTACACTGTTTAAAAACATTAAAACAGACACAATCATGCTCCCCGTTTAGCCAAATTTTTTTTTTCAAAACCCTCAATTTGCTGGATAAATCGTAAGTATTAAATCTTAAATAATGTTGTTGTTTTTTTTTGTTGTTTTTTTACATGGACATACAATTTTACATTGGACGAACCATATGCATTTGTTTAAGTGTTTTAGCACACATGCTAATTTTCAACATTATTAATAGCCTAATAATAATAAACTTTATTTTTTATAGCACCTTTAAAAGTTACATCTCACAGTGCTTCACAAAAATAAGAAAAAATTAAAGAGAAATACAACAATATAAAAGAAAAGCATTCATAAAAGAGAACATTCAAATATACAATAAAAATATAAAATGTTATCAAAAGATTTCCATAAGTAAATGATATAGACAAAACTAGTTAAAGTAATCAAATAAAAGCTACCCTAAAAAAGTAAGTTTTGAGGGAAGCTCTAATCTCAGAGTTTCATAGTTTTAAAATTAAAATCCTGTAACAAACCCGTGTCTTTTCCCTTCTGCTTCCCGTAGTGACCGCTGTCATACTTTACCACAGCTGAAGTGAAATACATGCAATATTTGTCAAATACACACTGAGACGTGTCCATTTAATATCTTATGGTTAATAATACAGCATCTGTTATAATAAGTTCAACATAAGCCTATACTATTTAAATACCAATGAAGTGGGATCTATGTTTTTTTAACCAGTTTTATTTTGATACACATGACACAATATAACATCGCGACTACATGAAAAGAGATTTTACTGTTTTGTGAACTAATTTGTGAACTGATGTGAGAATAAACTCGAAACACACGTGACCGGTGTCATGCGGTGGATTCGGCCAATCGTGGAACAGTACCAGTTTTGGCCACAATCTTACATACGGTTCCTTTAATGGAAATTTTAATAAGATTGGTGAAAGGCTGGACCAAAATGCTAGTATATTTCTTGAGAAGAGCTGTGTCTAGACTATATATTTGGAGAAGGTGGTGTTTAGGTCCTGTATAGCTCTGTATAGTCTGACTAACCTCCTGAGCTGAAATGAGTTATCTTCATCTTCAAGCAGATCTATTATTGTTAGGCCTATATCGTTCCTGTTAGGAAAGTTTGATGCAAGGTTATTAACAGATTGTATGAAAAAGTTATTGAAACTTGTCTGCAACTTGTGCACTATCATGATGTTTTCACCCATTCTAAGTTCATATTTGTTATTTAGCCATTCCCTTTGGCCTCTGATAGAGTTTGTAATGTAATAATATAGTAATTTGATCTGGACATTCTGAGTTCTCTAACGACTTGGTTACGCAGACCTTTAAATAGTTTCAAATCAATGTCTCTTCGAGTCTTGATAAAAAAAATTCAGGGCATGGTTCCTTTTTTTCATTATTTTTCTAATATTATCATTCATCCATGGTAGCTGAAATTTAATTGTTTAATTTAATAGCTATTTTGTTTTTCTTCGTTTTCTCCCTGATTTCTTTGTCAGTAGCTCAACCTTCTGATATTCCTATTCCCATGATTGGGAACATTAGTTTTTCTCCGACTCGGAACGGGAGAATTAGACCGCTTTCAGAATGAGATTGTGTCCTACTGGAATGGCCAGTTTGTCGAAACTTTGTTGTCTAAATATTTAATAACCAATAAGGTCAAGGACGTGTTTTACAAATTACTTCATCGTTTTTATCCTGTGAAGCTCTTCTTAAAAAAGATGTTTCCTGATATTGACTCTTTATGTCAGAAGCAAACAACAATCAACAAGTTAACAATATTTTTCCTGTTATGCAATCCTGTCAGGCTGTTTCCTGTTTCCGGTGAGAGTACGCTGTGCGCGTCTTGCTGCCACTTCTCGCTGGAACTTTTGTTTGTTTACTTTGTTTTGTTTTGAACTCTGTGCTGTATTTCGCGTGGACGTCTGCTTTAACTTTACTGTTGTCACTTTCCTCTGGATCTTATTTCTGATACAACGCAGTCACGGACAACTTTTCAACTCATCACTGGCATTCATCCAACTCGCACTACTCGTCTGCTGTTTGCCGATCCTCGCACTACTCCACTACCTTCTACCTATGGCGCTTTTTCCACTGCATGGTATGGCTCGGTTCGGCTCGGTACGGTTCGACTCGGCGCGGAACGGTTCGGCTCACTTCGCTTTTCCACTGCGTGGTACGACTCGGCTCGGTTCGACTCGGCGCAGAACGGCTCGCTTCGCTTTTCCACTGCGTGGTACGACTCGACTCGACTCGGTACGGCACGGTTCGCTTTAGCTCGGTTGCTTTTCCACTGCAGTCGTACCGCTTCAAAGTGGGTGGGACTGATCGTTAATAGTTGTAGGTCCGGTGGTAGCCGTGTGCGGCTAAGAGCTGTGCTACTTCCGCTCCTCGGCAACCAACGAGAGGAACGTCTGCACCTCGTCCACTGACCACGATTCAGCCATGTCTTGTTTGATTTTTTTTTTACTTTTTTTGTCAAGTAAATACTCTAAAAACAGGTGCTACTGCGTTGGCTGTTGTCTGGCTATTTAAATCTAGCGGGTTTAGTGTCACAAATACAATGACGCTGAAGTGATGATTCTGTCTGACCAATCAGTGGTCTGCAGTGTTTTCACGTCACATTATAGTATCGGTACGGTACGCTTGGAACCTCAACAGAGGTGGTACCATTTAAAGCGAGCCGAAGCGATCCGTACCGTACCGTACCATGCAGTGGAAAAGCGCCAATAGGTGGCGGGTGAGTCTCCACTCCCTCGCTTACCTATCGTGGACAGTTTTCTTGAATGGTTAGTTACCCCCTGTCATTCAATTTATCTGAAAGGTCGTCATGCTGTGTTGATCGTGCATAATTAGCGACATAAGTGCTGCTGCTTTCTTGTAAGAAAAGTCAGTTTCTCAATTGCCAGTGATGTCGCGCTGCTCCGTGGTCTGAACATGCATACTAAACGCAATGTCTCTGTACTGCTTTTGCACTGCACTGGAGTTTTAGCTCTGGGTTTACTATTCAGCGGTGTACCTATGGCTCTTAACTATTCGTTATTCCAACTGCGTAGCCTGAAATCTCATCCTCGTCTCGACTCGACTACATATAGACTCTGTAAGGAGCTCGGGGTTGCTAGGCGACCACGCTATGTCCATCGTTCCTGTCGCCGCCACTTCTCATCGCGCTGCCCATCGTCGTCAGCCATTCCTTCCATCTGGTCGAACAGATCGGATACCTGTAATTCTATGCTGTCGTCTACTCACCGTGGAATACATCATACCTCACTAAAAACTGTTTCCTGTGATCTGTCTATGATTAATCCACATACACGTAATGACTGCGCGTTTCATCCTGCAGTTGCGCTGTTTAACTGTCGGTCTCTCACAGATAAGGCTGTACTCTGCTCACTACTTACTGAGAAAAACTTTGATTTATTGCTCCTCACTGAAACATGGCAAACTCCTAATGAATATTTCCACCTAAATCTCCTCACTCCCTGTGGATACAGCTACCTGGCCAAACCTCGCTTGACATCAAGGGGTGGTGGCCTGGCTGCTGTTTACCGCAATAACATTCCAGTCAAAACTATTGACTTTCATGTGACTTCAACCTTTGAATATTTAATTCTCAAAGTCTCTGGCACATCTCCAATGCTCTTGATTCTCCTGTATCGTCCACCTAAAGCTATGTCAAACTTCTTCAGTGAACTGCATAAACTGTTAACCCCTTTCCTCTGTCTTATCTCATTGGGTTTTATTACTCAGTGATTTCAATATACATGTTGATACCGATTGTGCAGAATCACGCAAACTTTTGTCAGTGTTTGAATGCTTCAGTCTTGTACAACATGTTGATTTTGCTACACACGCAAAAGGTCACACACTTGATCTCGTCTGCACAACTGGTCTACATAATACTTCCGTGCATGGTTCTCAAATTGGACTGTCTGATCACCTACTCGTTGAACTAAAATGTGAAATGTCTCTTCCCCGCCTCAGGGTGAAATCCACTATAACATACCGTAACCTCAATTCTGTTGATCCACTGCTATTTTCTGAATCTATACAACCTCATCCATCTGACATTACTGAACACACAAGCTCCCTCGATATCCTTACCAAATATAATGCCTGTATTTCCACTGCCCTCAATATTCACGCCCCCCTTAAAAGTAGATCTGTGCCTTCTACGCACACGTCTCCCTGGTTTACCCCTGCACTTCGCAATCTAAAAACAGCTGGTCATCGTCTTGAACGCCTTTACAGGAAAACTGGTTTAACTGTTCACCTTACTGCTTACAATGACCATATTCAGTTATACAAATCTGCTATAAATACTGCACGCTCTAGTTACTACTCTACCATCATTAACAACGCATCCTCTCGACCAAAATCACTGTTTTCTATAGTCAACAAACTCACCAACCCTCCTGCGCCTGTCATGAGTAACTCAGCAGACCTCTCTGAGTCATTCCTGCACTTCTTTCAAAGTAAAACTGATAGTATCTATAATCTCTTCCCATCCATGATCTCTACTGTTCTCACGCATGACCTCCTCACCACTTCTACACCTGGTACTCTCACTGATTTTGCCCCTCCAACCCCTGCTTATATCTCTGAGCTAATCAACCAAGCAAACTCATCTTCCTGTCATCTTGATCCTGCTCCTACTACTTTACATAAAAAATGTGCTCCCATTATTTCACCATTGATTTCACTTCTCATCTCTCAACTTCTAAGCACTGGTGTTGTTCCTCTTGAACTAAAAACTGCTGCCGTCACTCCTGTTCTAAAGAAACCTGGCCTCGACCCCTCTGACATGGTCAACTACAGACCAATTTCTAATCTACCATTTCTTTCAAAACTACTTGAGAAAGTGGTCGCTGCTCAACTTCAAACTCATCTGTCATCCAACAACCTCTATGAATGTTTTCAATCCGGTTTTCGCACCCTCCACAGCACTGAGACTGCACTTCTTAGGGTTGTCAATGATCTCCTTGTAGCCACTGACTCCGGCTCCACCAGTATTCTAATTCTTCTAGACATTTCCTCTGCATTTGATACAATCTCTCATAGTATTCTCATTTCACGACTCTCTGCTCTTGGTATTTCTGAAACTGCCCTATTCTGGTTCACCTCCTACCTGTCTGATCGCCAACATTACATCTCCATCCGCCAGTCTAAGTCCACTTCTGCCTCTGTCCCGCACGGTGTTCCTCAGGGTTCTGTTCTTGGGCCTCTTCTCTTCATCATCTACATGCTCCCATTAGGTAATATCATCCGTCATCATGGCTTCAATTTCCACTGCTATGCAGATGATACCCAATTATACATCCATTCTAAACGCAATGCACCTTTCCCAACGCTTTCCATATCAGCTTGTATTGATGAAATAAATGCTTGGATGACCACTAATTTTCTCAAACTTAACACTGATAAAACAGATTTACTTCTTATTGGTTCACCTCAAACTACATCCCGTGTCTGTGTTGACAATGTCAATATTGCTGGAGTTCTAGTTCAACCTTCCACCGCTGTCAAAAACCTGGGTATAATCTTTGATTCCTCTCTTTCCTTCCTTCCTCACATCTCCTCGCTCACTAAGTCTGCCTTCTTCCACCTTCGCAATATTGCACGCTTACATCCTTTTCTTAACATCAGTGATGCTGAGACCCTAGTTCACGCTTTCATCAGTTCACGCTTGACTACTGCAATTCACTTTTCTATGGCTTACCCAATTCATCATTAAATAAAATTCAATATATCCAGAACTCTGCCGCCAGAGTCCTCACTCACTCAAGGAAATCTTCCCACATTACTCCAATTTTACGCAGTCTACATTGGTTACCCATTCGCTATCGCATTCAGTACAAGATACTCCTTATTACATTTAAAGCACTCCATGGTCTTGCCCCCAACTATATTTCTGATCTCATCCATACATACTCCCCTGTTCGCACACTTAGATCTTCGGATACCGGTCTGTTGATGATCCCACGGCACAAACTAGCATCGTTTGGTGGTAGGGCACTTTGCACCGCTGCCCCCAACTCTCCATTCCACAACACATCCGTAATCTCTCATCACTACATGACTTCAAAACCCGCATTAAAACATATCTTTTTGTCACTTGTTTCCCCGACCCCTGATCTATGTTCTGCTTCTATATGTATCTTCACAGTTTCTATGTCATGTTTTTATGTTATGTTTCTATGTCATGTGTTTTGTAATTTATTGTAAAGCGACCTTGAGTCTTTAGAAAGGCGCTATATAAAATAAACTTATTATTATTATTATGTTGTTTTGTGGTGCTGAAGATCTCTCATGTCTTCTGGGAATGCACACGTTGGAAGGATTTCTGTATCTTTGTACACACATTTTCATCAGAGTTTTTCTTTGTTATACAAAGATGTTTTATTTCTTGATCAACACAACTTTGATAAAGATGTAAAGGACCAATATTTTTTTGATAAACTCATTTATTCTTCCAGTGAAATTTTTCTTACACATGTAAATTCCAGGGTGCTAGGCCCTACTTTTTCATTTTTTGTAAGGATCTTACTGTGCCTGCTCCTGATCCGGTTCTACAGCGCGAGGGGGACTTACGTCACAGTCATGTTTAGCTTTAAGGGTAAACTGTAGACGAAAAGGCTCATCTTTTTTATAACTTTTCTTTAGCCCCTTAAGGTTAGCGGAGGAGTCTCTCCCGATACACACGTCCATAAAGCACTCGCAGAGATGAGGTCAGAACAACAAAAAGCCGTGGTTTATTGATGACGATCTCCGGTTTACTTTTCAAGCAAAAACACGAATTTAAACTTCCCAAGAAAACTAAGTGTGAACAGCGACACCATAACATGCGATTGAAGAAAACTGGTTGCTCTCCGGTCCGTGTATCATCCGATCATTTCATTTCCTATTTGGAATGGAATAACGAGGAATGAAAAAACAGCTCGTTTATTCGTTTTTTTGTTTAGTTTAAAAAACGAAAAATTAGATTTTGGCTCGATTTTTCATTTTTCGTTTGTGGTTTACAAATCGGTTTATGGGTTCGATATTTCGTCCGCGCATGTGGGCGGCGCTGAAACGCCCCTTTCATCTGATTGGTCAGACCGCTCCGCCTTCAGTACGAGCTTTTCTTTCTGTCGGCAGAAGAGTCAGTACGAGTGCGGCACTAACATTATTGCACTTTGATAAAATAATGTCTGAAAACACCACTCACTTTTAAGTTGCACAATAGCCTATTTGAAGCAGAAGTATGTTCCAGCGACCCCATTAATGTGAGCTACAGTAGGCTATGACAGATTATTTTAGCATGATGTATTTCTCATTGATAAATACAGTGCAAATAGTTCCGTCTCTTTGGATAAAAGGGAAGTGGAAATAAAAATCAACATATAGGCTGAACTGTACCATATATGTCCTTAACATTAGATGTCCGTAGATGGCCTAACTGTTAGCTACGTTAGAGTTAGGGGATAACACAGTGTGTACAGTATAAAATCATCATGGTTCCCATAAAACATGAAAACCCAACAACCCAATGGGAATATATCCTTGTTGTGTAAAACATCTGTTCATAATCCGTAATTATACAATTTCAATAGGCTACGAATAGCACCGGGATCGAGGCGTCTGGAATAACTGCAATGATCAATCCGCATTTTATAGGCTAATATTCAGAATGTCCTCGTATAATGCCAATGACCGCTTCCTTTGAGAAATATAGCAGACCACCTTTTTTAAACTGTTATTTAAGATTATTTGTGCATAAATGTTTGTGCATAAATGTCCGGACAGACAGACAGACAGACAGACAGACAGACAGACAGACAGACAGACAGACAGACAGACAGACAGACAGACAGAAGTTTAAATGTGTTAGGCCTATATAAATTTAGGCACATATAACAAGTATTACAAACTACAATAGCCTAAACAGATGGCAAGCCATGGCAACTTGTAGGCTATAGCCTACTTAAAAGGAAAACAAATTTGCTGAGTAAAAACAGAGCTTGTGTTGTTGAATCATATTTTTTCTAGTATATCTTAAAATATAGAGCTCATGACAAATAAAACTTCCAGATGGACAAATTTAAACGCAAAAAACAGTGTGAATAACAACATCTTAGAGTGGCAAACTTTGAAGTAGGGTTCAAGTTTTAATTAGTTGAACAGCTTGAAGTGTAAAGCTTGTTCTCATACACAGATATGGCCTATTTATGAATGAAATTCATGCATTTATTTGTCATTTAAACTGATGCAAACAGGAAAAGAGAGTAGAAAAGACGTATTATCCTGTCGCCCCCTCTAGTGGAGAGCATTAACTATTACGGCCTTCATTGATAATGCAAGTCGATGGATTTTTTGGGAAAGTATGTCTGACCAGTTATAAACATAGACAGGATATAAAGGGTTATAAATGATATAAGTGAGTCAGACCAGTCTGGAGGTCTGAGCTGAGTTTGGTGAAGCATTAAAGTGAAGCACTAGGCGGAGTCAATTTCTCATAATAAATAATAATGATGTTTAAAATATGCTGCATGGCTTTCTCAAGTCAACATAATGAAGACAACTCAGAGAAACATTGACCAATTCAGAATGTAATAAAATCGTATTAGTTTATAATAAAACTAATAACATTTTAAAGGTAGACTATGCTGTGCTCTTCAACCGACATGATTTTAATCAATCCCAAACCCTGCTAATTTTGACAGTATTAACGTTCACTGATTTTAGCTTCTCTCTTTTCTTTCTCTTTCTTTTCATGTGAACTGAGTAGGCTACACATGCTTACATTCATAAATATAAACTTTATTTCTATTCAATTTTCAAAATTACTAAATTAGTAGGCCTGGCCGCCTAGAGTGGTAAATGTTACACACTATAATTGTGTTACATATAATAGTAGCCTACAGTTCAGCCTATTATTGGTTTTTATTTCCACTTCCCTTTTATCCAAAGAGACGGAACTATTTGCACTGTATTTATCAATGAGAAATACATCATGCTAAAATAATCTGTCATAGCCTACTGTAGCTCACATTAATGGGGTCGCTGGAACATACTTCTGCTTCAAATAGGCTATTGTGCAACTTAAAAGTGAGTGGTGTTTTCAGACATTATTTTATCAAAGTGCAATAATGTTAGTGCCGCACTCGTACTGACTCTTCTGCCGACAGAAAGAAAAGCTCGTAACTGAAGGCGGAGCGGTTTGACCAATCAGATGAAAGGGGCGTTTCAGCGCCGCCCACATGCGCGGACGAAATATCGAACCCATAAACCGATTTGTAAACCACAAACGAAAAATGAAAAATCGAGCCAAAATCTAATTTTTCGTTTTTTAAACTAAACAAAAAAACGAATAAACGAGCTGTTTTTTCATTCCTCGTTATTCCATTCCAAATAGGAAATGAAATGATCGGATGATACACGGACCCTCTCCACACTCTAACCCAGGGGTCACCAAACTCGGTCCTGGAGGGCGCTGTAGAGTTTAGCTCCAACCAGGTCCAACACACCTGCCTGAAAGTTTCTAGTATGCCTAGTGAGACCTTGATTAGCTGGTTCCGGTGTGTTTAATTGGGGTTGGAGCTAAACTCTGCAGGACAGCGGCCCTCCAGGACCGAGTTTGGTGAGAATAGAGTTACTGACAGTTATAAGCTTTCCTCATGGGGAACAACCCATTGTGTTCCCATAACATAGGGTTTACCAGGACCACACACACACACACACACGCACACACGCTCACACACATACACACGCACGCATGCACGCTCGCACGCACACACACACGCACACACACACACACACACACACATATACACACAGACACACACACACACACACACAACCATATAATATTGGTCTGTGTATTCCCAGAAGAGATGCGAAAATAACATAAAGAGTCAATATCAGGAAACATATTTTTTTAAATAGAGCTTCACATGATAAAAAAAGAAGTAATTTGTAAGACTTAACCTTGACCTTATTGGTTATTAAATACGTAGACGAGAAACACACACTTTCTTCCATGGAACGAAGACAGACTGGTCATCCAGTGGGGACACAATGGGAGAGAAACAATCTGATTCTGAAAGCTGTCTAATTCTCCTGTTCCGGCCAGAAGAGAGAGAGAAACTAATATTCCCAATCACGGTATCAGAAGGATGAGCTTCTGACAGAGAAATCAGGATCTATCCGAGACTCCATTACAAGAACAGTCTTGTGGAGAGACAGGGATATTATTCTGGTTTAACAAACTCTGAATAGGAATACAAGTGTCCATCAGCATTGATTCATCTAGAGATCAAAATAATGTTATATAAAATTAGACTCTTTTTATCATTATTTTATGTCACAATTATTAGAAATAAAGTACCAGTGAGGACTAAAATCGACCTTTCCAACGTGATGACGTAATGCGTGGCGCATCTCAGAGATGGCACGAGACGGGCATTTGTGGTTAAAAAGTATATATATATATATATTTTTTTTTTAAATGACCGATCGCTCCGCTGGATAAGAGCCTTATCTCTCGACTGGGATCGTGTCGAGACTTTAAAGCTGCATTGAGACGGACATATGAACCTTCTTTGAACATTGGGATAGATGGTTGCCATTGAACTAAAAAAATCCTGGAATGTTTTCCTCAAAAAAGAAAGACATGGATATCTTGGATGACATCGGGGGTGAGTAAATTATCAGCAAAAATATTTTTAAAGTGAACTAATCCTTTAATGTCACATGAAGAAATCCTGATGTTCTTGTTTGACTTGTTTCAACACACCAACTTGATCAGAAGCTCCGCCCTCTTACAACACAACCAGGAAGAGACTGACTTGTTATTTCTCTTTTCTGCCGTACGGACTTTGACTCGACAAAAGCAATAAAGAATCAGCGATCAGTGGAGTACGAAGAGGAAAACTTTACAGAACAATTGGAGAAGTTTCTTTCTGAATAAGTTTGTTTCTGATCTTTGTGATTCTCATGGGGATTATTTTTTAAAACCGTCGTTCAGAAAGTGAAAGTAAAGTTCAGATTGCTGGAAACAGAGATAATGGCTTCGGCAGCTGAAGATGATTATATTTGTCCCGTGTGCTGTGACATCTTCAAGGCTCCTGTTCTTTTATCCTGTAGTCACAGTTTCTGTAAAGAGTGTCTTCATCAGTTCTGGAGAACCAAGGAATCTCAGGAGTGTCCTGTCTGCAGGAGAAGATCCTCAAGATCTGATCCTCCAGTTAATCGTGCATTAAAAAACTTGTGTGAGTCGTTCCTGAAGGAGAGAAATGAGAGGCGTTCATCAGGGTCTGAGGAGATCTGCAGTTTACACAGTGAGAAACTCAAGCTCTTCTGTCTGGAGGACAAACAGCCTGTGTGTATCGTGTGCAGAGATTCACAACAACACGACAATCATAAATTCAGACCCATCAGTGAAGTGGTCTCCTCATATAAGGTAAGACACATGTTTCTTGATTCACATGGACACAGATAAACACAGATCGTTCCGGTTATTAACCGGTCCAGATGAGCAAAGATCTGTGTGCGCATAGTTCCTCCTAGAGACAAGTAGGGCTGTATTAGGGTGGTAAGCACCCCTTCGATCGTGAATCTGAAGAACTGTGATGAAGGGCTATCTGGAAATGAGAGTATGCGTCCTCCAGATCCACTGATATAAACCAATCAGATCTGCGAGAGGATTTGTTTGAAAGTTAGCATTCGGCCGTCTTACCAGAGCGCGGTTCAGACATCTCAACTCGAGGATGAGCCTGAGGCTTCTCTGGAACGAGGAAGAAGCGTCTGTAAAAGCCTGACTCGCCCTTCGCTAGCAGAGCTTGTTCTTCAGCTCGGAGGACGTGAGCGTCGATGTCCATCATCCCCAGAGTTAGCTCAGTCCTCCGCTTCAGAGGCAGCCAGAGACACGGTGTCATCAAAGTCCTCCTCGGAGCTGCCAAATGAAACCATGGCACTCGCTCCAGACGAG
>JARPMJ010001147.1:67500-85000 GCA_033366665.1 Phoxinus dragarum | reverse complement strand
TTTCAGTCAGTGTGTGTTTATTCATTTCTAGACTTTTTGCATCATAAATATATATATATGTGTAACATGTATGCTGTGTGTCTCTTTTTGGTTCTCCACTGTGACCTAAGCTGAATCTGAAATCGCATCCCTAAACTCTCATGTCAAGTCACCTTTATTTATATAGCGCTTTTTACAATACAGATTGTGAAAGATTACATCTTTGGGATGATAATTAGGGTTTAAGTTATGGAAACAATACTTGTTCAAAATGAGTGTGAACCCAAAATGTTCATTTGTGTTTCCCCAGAGAAATAGTTATAAATGAATCCAAAATAAAGTAATAAATAGATAAATATAATGTATTGTCAATAAATATATAAGAAAACACTTGACTTGCTGATGTAAAATCATTCCTCAGTCCCTGTGAGCAGCTTTACTGACATCTAGAGGTCAAACTGAGCAACTCAAAAACTCAATGGCTTCATTACAACTTGACAGTCCACAATAATAAAAATCAGATTGAAAAGGATTTGCTCACCATCCTAATGTTTCACAGCTTTTAAACTTTTTGCGCTGTTTTGTTATCGACAAAGTTAACTTTTTTTTTTGCTAAGAACATACATAATCAATGCCAGGGGTAAATGCTACTGAGAGTACAATTACAGGTTACAAAATCAAGAAAATATAAAAATTACACAGCGAGACAGTTTTAAGGAGAGTGTACAGGTAGGATTTAAGCTCCTTACAAATTTGTTTAAAGTAAGGCTTAGCACCCTGAATTTTACATTTGTGTAAGAAAAACTTCGCTAGAAGAATAAATATGTTTATAAAAAAAATATTGGTCTGTGTATTCCCAGAAGAGATGCGAAAATAACATAAAGAGTCAATATCAGGAAACATATTTGTTTAAATCGAGCTTCACATGATAAAAAAAGAAGTAATTTGTAAGACTTAACCTTGACCTTATTGGTTATTAAATACGTAGACGAGAAACACACACTTTCTTCCATGGAACGAAGACAAACTGGTCATCCAGTGGGACACAATGGGAGAGAAACAATCTGATTCTGAAAGCTGTCTAATTCTCCTGTTCCGGCCAGAAGAGAGAGATAAACTAATATTCCCAATCACGGTATCAGAAGGATGAGCTTCTGACAGAGAAATCAGGATCTATCCGAGACTCCATTACAAGAACAGTCTTGTGGAGAGACAGGGATATTATTCTGGTTTAACAAACTCTGAATAGGAATACAAGTGTCCATCAGCATTGATTCATCTAGAGACCAAAATAATGTTACATAATATTAGACTTTTTTTAAATGTATTTTTATATCACAATTATTAGAAATAAAGTACCGGTGAGGACTAAAATGATGTTTATAAGTGAGGTGTCTCCCATCTTAGAGAAAACAAGATTAGGAAGAATATTCCAAAATGAAACGGGGTTTATTAATACTGTTTAAACCAATTTATCTTGAAAGTATTATTGAAGGAAGTAAAAACTAGAAAAATTTGCCCACAACAGTCATCTTTTATAATAACCACAGACTTATGTAATTCCTCGTATGCTTTCACAGAAAGTCAAATAGCCTTCTGTCAATATCTGCACATGCAGATTTATCGCGTATAAGGAGAGCGCAGGGTAAGTCGATCTCGAGACGCCCTCAGCTTTAGCAATAAGGGTTCGTCCTCTCAGAGATAAATCTCCCTGTAACCATGAAATTAATTTCCTTTTAGCTTTCCCAACAACTGGGTCCAAGTTCTGCATCTGACTTCATCATCCTTGCATATATGGATACACTCGGATAGGTCACCTGTGACTGAACTGGAATACCGTAAAGAGAGAGAAGGACAGGTTTTGACAGCGCACATTTATTAAGATTTAGATTTAAACCAGATGCTTTAGAGAAAAATGTAATGTGTTGGGTGGCAATCACAATCTGTGATTCATCTTTTATAAACAGGGTAGTGTCGTCACCTAGCTGACTAATAAGCATATGCTTGTTGGCAATAGTAATACCTTGCAGAGGACTACTCATGAAGTAAATAAGGGGACACAGGGTGTAAGACACACAGAACCTCAGATACTACGATCTCCTGAGATATGGACAACACAAACACACACTGCCATTTGTCTCCACACGCCACAGAGTGAAGTTGTGGGAAAGCTTCTATCCCTCCTGTCCTTAATTCACATTTGAAAAGATTATATAAAAATTAGAATGTTCTATGTCAATACAAGTGAATTAACAGTCGTGTTTGGTATCATTATAATGTCCCAGTGCGACTAGTACAATGGTCTCATCTCCACAGAAGTAAACCAAGTGGTAATAAGGGTTTAGATATACTTTGCTTACTGGGTGTGCACGGTTTCATCCAAACTTCCTCCTGTTCCTCTACAAGCTATGAACTCCCCATGTCTATAACTCTAGTTATTGAACATTCCTATTGTAAGATCATTCCCCACATTTGTCTTGGTCTGATTACTGAAAGAAAAATGCTTCAAGAGTCTCGGCAGGATTTAGTTGCCAGATCAGCCCGTAATACTGACTGTCCTCAGACGCTCAGCGTTATGTATTTTTCTAATGTCAGGTACGCATCTTTTACTCTTTATCTCTGAGCATTTGATGTTATTGTATTGATTATCTTTGAATTGATTATGTAATTGGCATGATACATTTACCTGAGTAATAATACATTTTTACATTTGGATTTATTCTGACTTACTCTGGAATTATTAACTCTAGTAGATTATGTTAAGTTCATAACACCACAATTCTTCGCTCAGGTTAGTAAGCGGACTGGAATCCAGCTTCGGTGGAGCAGAGGAGCACACGACTGAAGTTTCAGAGATACGACTAACCAGTGGTGTAGTCTAGTTTTTTGTAGTGAGTATACTGTGAATCCCCGCATAACCCGCCTCATACTAACCCGTCTCATCACCCCATAAGCACCACCACACTCACTAATGCATACAGTAGCCCATGCAACAACATGTAATTGAGAGCAGTATGAGGCTAAGTGTTATATCAATTTATAATTTATGTCAATTTATTATAACAAGACTTTAACACCTAATGACATTTACAGTTGAGGAGACTGGACTGATTTTCTACTGTTTAGTGTTAATCACCATTTAACTTAACAGTCAAGAGCTACATTTAGCCTTAGATGTTATATGCGTATGGTCCCTGAAGCACAGGTTTTATCAGCTGACAATAATAATAATAATAAAAACATTATAGGCACAAATACAAATGTACTTTTAGAAATGGTGTTTTTAAAAGAAAATGGTGTTATTGTTTTGGCAAGTTTACTGTTTAAATTAAAACATGTATGAACATTTGTGTGATATTCTTTTTTAAATTAAGTTTTAATAGATTTCATTATTATTATTATTTTACAGTACATTTTACTGTGCAATTTCTTTCATAATTTCTTTGAGTTAAAACGAACTTTTATTTTGGTGGGTTGTAGACATTGACACCATTTAATAAACCACAATACCATTTAAGACACCATAATAAATTATTATTATTATTAGGCCTACTTGAAGTACACTCTACTGTGCAATAGTAATATATTTATGTTATAATTTCTTCAAATTATACAGAACTTTTATTTTGACAGGTTGTCGTAAAGACATTACAGTTTCTGTGTGTGTATGATACGAATGAATGACGATAGTTTTATCAAATCAAATGGTGAAATTCTCATGAAGTGACTCTCATAGCAGCTCTGTGATGAAGTTCATGTGTCATGTGTAGCTACATCATGTCCTCATAGCTACAGTGAAGCGCTGAAATCACCACGAGCGTAAAGTCACACTTGCTTCAGTGTGTGTGTGTGTGTATGTGTGTGTGTAGTAGAGCACACATTGAGCGCTCATTCCCAGAGACGTGTTGAACAACTGCAGTCTCTTTGAGTTTTTAACATTCACAGACACTAGTCGAGATTTGATTCATTGTACAGCCCTACTTTTGATTTATTCATTCAAAAAACGACCAAATTCCGTGACGTTCTGCTTTATACAGTTGTGAGTGGATTCCGCGATTTGATCTGTGTCCATTGCAAACACAGACACGGTGAATTTATGAACGAAAGTGTGAAAGTTCTGTCACAAAACGAAGTTGTTACGTATCCTCACGCTTTTTTAAGTGGGTATACGGAAATACTTGGCATTTCCTAGTGGGTATACGGCGTATACCTGCGTATCACGTAGACTACACCACTGCGACTAACCCATCGGCATTATTATCAATGTATATTTAGACTGAAGAGGCTCATAATAGGTTTTTTCCGTTTAGAACAACAGAGTATTGTTAGACCAATCTAAATAGAGTGAGCCTCGACCTCTAATTATTGTATAGTATTATTCTAACTAAGTGTACATGGGAAGCCACGGCATGATTATACAAAGTTACCATTAGTAGTAGTTACAGTAAGTTGGTCAGCTTGGTTCTATGGGTCGTGACCTCTGGTTAGATATAATATCACCTTAATTAAGTGTGTTTATTGTAGCGACAATGACATCCGGCCAGCTGCTTTTCAAATGAATGAATCGAACACATCCCTCGTGGTCTGAAAAGACAAAGGGCTGTTCACTATACACTGGCGCCGTCAAGTCTGTTTAAAACTGCCAATAGACATCTTTGTGACTTCCCCAGGGAGACACTGCCATAAAACAGAAGACACCCTGTTCCAAAAACCTCCCCCCGGAATGTACACATTCCTCACACCAAGGAACACACACACACTCATGGACCCTTAAACTGAAATGTCCACATATGATCCAATAGCAATGTTTTTGATATATATGTTTGTGTGTATAATTGGTCAAGATAATGTCTGAAGCATCTGAAGTAATCACTATGCTAGTGATTATGAGGAAATTACGTAACCCTGTATTTGTGCAGAAACGTCATTCGAGGTATCATTGTAATGGGAAAAACATGTTGGAGTCGAATCTTGACTGCAAAGTACAATAATATGCATTTATTCTAGGAAATACCATATTTCTAAATATGAATGTTAAATTCGATCTCTCACATGACATAGTCAAAGTAGGCGTTTCTTTACAAACAAAGGAACATCTTTCCCGCTCTAGATCAGAAGATCCGATTTGCTGTTGTCCCAAAAAGAAGGCGTAAACATATGTCTTTAAAAGGTATAGCCCCCCTCTATTCTCGCTCTTGCTACCCGACCTCGTCATGTGAACAGTCTGCGATCGACTCCTCTGGAGTCCGTCTCTTTTTATTTTCTTTATCTAAGTCTCTTTTGTTTCATTTTCAAATTCTCCTTGGTTCGCCTTCACCTAAGAGTGAACGAATTTAGCGTGAATTATTCCTTCAGCAACTTCACTTTCAAGAAGCCTTCAAATATCCCGCAATCTGCGCGCCCCGAAGACACGAGAGCACGCGCCCCGCACGAGAACGTGCGCTCCCCGGGTCCAGACATACACACAAACGACTTTGCAAGTATTAACTCCCACGAGTTTTAATGTTTTAAGGTTTGTTCATTGTTGGCTCTCTCAAAGGTCTGTAATTTTGCTATTCTATGATCATTCGTATCTACTTTCTCTTTCTCTCTCTCCCTCAAACCGCGCGCGCACGGCACGCGTCACTCTTACGAATCAACCTCGCTCTCATTCTCTCTCTCCCTATCTCCCTCTCTCATCTGTTATCCGTTTTGGTCTTGTTTGTTCAACTGTAAGTATATGTACATAGACATATAACCCGTGTATATTGTGTAGTACCATATATTCTGTAGTTTTGCATTTATTAAAACCATATATATAAGAATGTGTCTGTGAAAATGCTTGTAAAAACGAGTCAATGAGATTTACGATCCAAGAGCTACCAGCGCTCATTATTTACTACATTGAGTAGTTTTAATTTTATAAACACAGGAAAATTAATGTTCACGGCCAGAAAGTTAATATTTCTTGGAGTTTGTAAGAAAGGATAACCTTATTGAGAAATTGATAATTTAATCTGACGATCGTTCGCTGGACGAACACCGATTTGATAATTACATTAATTTCCCTTAAGGATTATCTCATAATCGATCTGAAAAAAGACTATTGATGTATGAATGAGGAATTATAATTCGTTGTGATTGATTATTCATATATTCATATAGTCTTTCTTCAATTTCGATAATTTTATGTAACTGTAATATGCAATATATTAATCATATTCATGATTAGTTATTAAAATTCCCTATAGATCATTTGAGCTAATTCATACGGACCCAGAGTCCGAGTCTTTTACGTTACATTATATCTATGGGGACTAAATAATATATTCTAGAATGAGCAAAGTGGAGTACGGCCGTACAGGATATTAGTCTATCTCCTCTGTCTAATGACCGAGACTGACGAGCTTGTGGTTATGGGATCGTACACCCGGCCGGTGTGAGACCTGAAGTGTTATAGGAATTAACAGGTGTAAATTCAATAAATCAGTAAATAGAATAATCAAACATTCACCTAAATTTAATGGTAAACAAACATCAAGTAACCCCTTTTTATTTTTGAAGTCAGATGAAACAAAGAGGTAATTCAATTAATTTGCTGAACGCTGTAAAGACAGTAACACGCAGTAAACCTTCAGAAATCAGAAACTGTTGTTGGACTAATTGGGCAGAGCCTTATAAAGTGGTGACCCCGACGTGATCTCGCAACTCAGACGTCTTTTCAGGGGAAAATACTGGGAATTTCCAACCAACAAGAGGTTTGATCTTCTTCTCTTCCTTCAGCCTTCGTGGTAAGTCAATAATTTTTTCCTTTTTAGAAGTGTTGAAGGAAAAACAGACACACCCCATATAAACACATTTTAGAATGGGTCGGTAATACCCAGTTAGACCGGAGACCCCAAAAATCCGGTGAAGCTTGAGAATTAGACACGAACACGAGGTGCCTGATTCAAGGTTAATGGAACAGTTGGCATTATTATAAAGAGTTCTTATACATTTGCAGAATGGGTCACCAAACCCAAGCTTTTGGAGAGATAGAAAAATATAATTGTGTTCGAGAGAGTAAAAAGCTTTGTAAAAAATCTACAAAAAGAATAAGACTGTCATTATTAACTAATTCACTATAGTCTAACAAATCTATAACAAGTCTGATGTTGTTTGCTCTGTCTTTTTGGCATGAATCCTGATAAAGTCTGTGTTTAACCCTCTGGGGTCTGAGGTGTTTTCTGGGTCCTGGAGGTGTTCTGACATGCTCTGACATTTGTACTTATTTCTGTTACTTGTGACATTTTCATGACTAAAGTCTTATTACACTGCATTCAGCACAAACTCTGCTACAATAATATGTCAGCAGCATGTATGTAAAAGTTTGTCGTTTTGAGATAATAACATTTATGCGTGGTTTGTGAAAATGACAAAAAAAAGTCACTGAAATTAGATCATGATTATTTCTTCACAAGACTTTTGAAAATTGTATCGCGTAGCCTAGAATATTTGCTCCAAAACTATGTGAAAATCACCTTGACTACTCATTCAGATCAGACAATATATTGATTTAAAATTTGTACACGACTTTCCTCTGAAGCCTTTACCACAAACTTGTGTACACAGTGGTTTAGCCGCTAGGATTTGTTCATCATTGGGTGTGGTGACTGGCTCCCCGCCATGAACCTCGGAAGGGCCCTGCTCTTCGGAGCCTTTCCGATCCTTGTAAGAGATCAGCTCCTTTGACTGTCTTGGAGCAGGACCAAAGTGCAGTGCAGCCACATGACGTTCACTTCCGCACTCTACGCATTTGATTGAAGCCCCACAGTCCTTTGCCTGATGGGAGACTGAAGCACAGCAGCGAAAACACACTCCCTTATCCCTTAGGAATTTGTTCCTGTCATCCAAGAGCATAGCTCGAAAGCTCTTGCACTTCTTAAGTGCATGTGTTTTTTTATGTATGGGACATAGCGTGTTCACGTCTTCTGTTTGGTTCCCATCTGTATCTGTAGTTGTTCCCTTGTTGCTCACACTTGTCTTGTGCACAGACACAGGATTCTTGTAATTGAGATTCCCCATCCTCTCCTTTTTCAGAGCGGGTGCAACTGTATTGGTCACATAAAAACTTGGATCGTTTCTTGCCTTGGCTTGTCTCCTTACAAATTCAAAGAAGACTGAAAAGGTTGGGAAATTTACCCTGTGATCTTCCTTATATTTTGATCCAAATGCCATCCATTTATCCTGTAAATGGAAGGGCAATTTTTCTACAATGGGACTTACTCCCCTTGCCGTGTCCAGATAGGCTAATCCTTGGAGATAACCATCTTCCTTAGCAGCTTCAAGTTCGCAAAGTAAATCCCCAAGTTCTCGAAGTCTGTGGTTATCGCGGTTGCCTACTCTTGGGAAGTTGTCCAGTTTTGCGAACAAAGCCTTCTCTATGGCTTCTGGAGCACCATAAAGTTCATCCAGTCTTTCCCAAATGAGGTTGAGACCCAGCAATGGTTGACGGACGTTGGCAGCTTTCATCCTGCGAGCTTGATAACTTGATTCGGGACCTAGCCATTTTATGAGCAAGTCAATTTGTTCGTGGGCAGAGAGATCAAGTCCCTTTACGACACTTATAAATGTTGACTTCCAGCCGAGGAAGTTTTCTGGCTGATCATCAAATTTTGTCAAACCACCTGAAACCAGCTGACTTCTTATTATGAACTTAGCTAAGTCTGATGTGTTGCTATTTAGATCCTGGCCAGGGGAAGCATAAGGAGCATAGTGGCTGAACACTTGTTGCTTTTTATGATCTGAAGTATGAACTTGTCGCCTTTCTTCAACCTTGATTTTTTGATGTAGGCTTTGAAATTGCTGACTGGAACGCTGCTGGCTATCTAGCTTAGGGGTATGTTGGTAGCCGTCTGGCTGATATAACTCAGAGTGATGGAGATGTGCCTGACGTGGGCTTGAGTGTTTTGGCATCTCACAATCTCCATAAGAGTGCAGTGGTTTAGGACTGAGGGACTCAAATTCTTGACAAATGGAGCCGCGTTCTTCATCCAACATTAACAGGGCAGATGGCCTCTGTTGACTTATATCAAACTGCTCATCTGGGTGCGAATCATCCCTTTGTGAGTGCCTTTCCCCATATTCACTCACTTTGTCTTGTGGACTTTGCGATGGTAATGACTCAAAGTCCCCCTGGCTCCCGTCAGAGCTTAATTCGACGGCAGCATTTTCCATGACAATGGCCTTTGCAACAGCTGCCTCTGCTTCTGCCTCTTGCTTGAGCGCATCTAATTCTGCCTCTAGACGAGCTTTTTCGATTTTAATGTTCATTTCCTTTCTGATGAAGGAGGCTCTGGCTTTCGCTGCTTCGGCCTCTGCCCGTGCCGTAGCAGCTGCTACGTTGACCATGGATCGTTGGGAACGTGTAGATCGACGTGCACTAGATGACGTGTGTGATTTTGCATCAGCGATCTTCATGTTGTCTTGTATTTTTGGGGTCTCATCCATTGAAACTTGAGACTGAGGTTCTTTCTCCGAAACCATCTTTTTCTCAGAGGACGTCATTTTACTATACTGTTCTCATCTGTCATGAAACAGCAAGCTAAACTCGTTGCTTCAAAAAGTTTTCCTCCAATGAACAGGCGATGTGTTGTATTTGGCAGATAATTTTATTGAAGAAAAGGTCAAACTGAAATAACAAACACATAACAAAATACAGGTAAATAAATAAATAAATTCAGCACAAACAAATAATATATTGCTCCTAAATGGGGTCTTAAGTTATTAAATTATATATACTCACTGACGATGCCCCATGACCGAACAAAGATGGATGAATAGAGATGGCATTAACTACAACATGTGCCTCTTCAACATGACCGCAACTGCAGCACAACAGGAAATTATTCCACCCACTAGAAATTCAAATTACAAAATAAAACACACACCTTCAAAATAAAGGCATTCTACATTAAACAGTCTCTTGTAACTTTCTTAATTACACCACAATAGTAATTTGATCTGGACATTCTGAGTTCTCTAACGACTTGGTTACGCAGACCTTTAAATAGTTTCAAATCAATGTCCCTTCGAGTCTTGATAAAAAAATTCAGGGCATGGTTCCTTTTTTTCATTATTTTTCTAATATTATCATTCATCCATGGTAGCTGAAATTTAATTGTTTAATTTAATATATATTTTGTTTTCTTCGTTTTCTCCCTGATTTCTTTGTCAGTAGCTCAACCTTTTGATATTCCTATTCCCATGATTGGGAACATTCGTTTTTCTCCGACTCTCCTGGCCGGAATGGGAGAATTAGACCGCTTTCAGAATGAGATTGTGTCCTACTGGAATGGCCAGTTTGTCAAAACTTTGTCGTCTAAATATTTAATAACTGTAAGGCTGGAGAAACTGGTTGGAGAGATAGACTGGTCTAAAACAAAGGACCTTGCTGGAAATTACATCTGACCTCCCCCATGCAGTCTCACTCCCTGTCACACCTAAAGACTCACACAAGAATATATATGTGTGGTTTAATATGAATGATTATTATGTTTAGTATCATTTTTAATGTCTCAGAGTGAGTGGTACAAATGTCTAATTTCCAACTAATTTAAACAAAAAGAAATCAGGTTTTGAGAAGTTTAGAGAAACTGGCACACAAAGGAAGGTTGTCTCTAGGCAAATGGTCTCCTACCCCTAAAAGGTGTCAACTCTGAATGTAAATTCCCATTGTTAACATGTGAAATAGGTTTTGGCTATTTAATGGAATGCGGCAGGAGAATCGGGGCGCTTTCTGTATCCAGACTGGCCCGTGATGGCTGGAAGTGACCGAGACTTCCAGCCTCATGTAATTTATTCAGGTTGGGTTCTTTTTATTTATGCTTTATATTGATTATCTTTGAATTGATTATACAATTGACCTGATACCTGATTTAATAAATTATTACATTTGATTATTCAAACTGATTTTGACCTTGTTCATTTAATAAGTCTAAAAGTAATAATCAAACATTCGCTCACTTTTAGTGATGCATAGATATTATTAAAACCTTTCATTTATGGAGTCAGATGAAATAACGAGTAAATACATATGAGAAATGTATTGCATTTAACCCAAATTACTTTGAGATGCTGGAAAGACGGAACGCGCAAGAAACCTTCCCGTGCTATTGGAAACCCTCATTGGACCATTATAGCGCGGCTTACATAACCAATAAGGTCAAGCATGTGTCTTACAAATTATTTCATCGTTTTTATCCTGTGAAGCTCTACTTAAAAAAGATGTTTCCTGATATTGACTCTTTATGTTGTTTTGTGGTGCTGAAGATCTCTCATGTCTTCTGGGAATGCACACGTCGGAAGGATTTCTGTATCTTTGTACAGTTTTTCTTTGTTATAAGAATATGTTTTATTTGATCAGCACAACGTTGATAAAGATGTAAAGGACCAATATTTTTTGATAAACTTATTTATTCTTCCAATGAAATTTTTCTTACACATGTAAATTCCAGGGTGCTGGGCCCTACTTTTTCATTTTTTGTAAGGATCTTACTGTGCCTGCTCCTGATCCGGTTCTACAGCGCGAGGGGGACTTACGTCACAGTCATGTTTAGCTTTAAGGGTAAACTGTAGACGAAAAGGCTCATCTTTTTTATAACTTTTCTTTAGCCCCTTGAGGTTAGCGGAGGAGTCTCTCCCGATACACACGTCCATAAAGCACTCGCAGAGATGAGGTCAGAGCAACAAGAAGCCGTGGTTTATTGATGACGATCTCCGGTTTTTTCAAGCCAAAAATACGAATTTAAACTTCCCAAGAAAACGAAATGTGAACAGCGATACCATAACATGCGATTGAAGAAAACTGTTGCTCTCCACACTCTAACCTGTCTGCCCAAAACAATTCTCCTCAACTACTGTATTTTCCGGACTATATGTCGCATGTTTTTTCATAGTTTTGCTGGTCCTGCGACTTATAGTCCGGTGCGATTTATATATCAAAATTAATTCATACTGACTGAGATGAACCAAGAGAAAGCATTACCGTCTGCAGCCGCGAGAGGGCGCTCTAGTTAGCGGAGTTGATCAGAAGCGACACCGAGGAAGAACTCAATGTATTCAGTGTTGTGGAATGAGATCGGGAGTTTGGTGAACTTGCTGACCGGTAACTTGTTGGACTCGCTGGCTAATGTTAGTTTAGCCTATTCAGCCTCAGGTATATGTTCTTTATGCTATTGTGTCGCTAAATAACTGTTAATGTGTTACGCTAACACACCGGACACTATTCAGCTGTTGTTCTTTATGCTAATGTGCAGCTGTATAACTGTTAAAGGGGTCATGACATGAGAAACCAAATTTGCCTTGATCTTTTAGTATATAAGAGGTCTTTGTACCATTAAAACGTCCTGCAAGTTTCATAGCTTAAGACGTCCTCCCCATTATAAACGAATCATTTATTTAATCAAGCTCTAAATACAGCTCGTTCTGGATCCATGGTAAGAAGTGACGTCACGGTACGAAGTGACGTACCAGCGTTTGCATACGACCGCCTCCAGGCACAAGACAGTTACGCTTTAAGCGCAAGGCAACTACGCTCATTTCGTATCATTGTCGCGCCCGCGCGCCGCGCGCCTCACAAGTGTTCAGTCCAGTCGACGGACAGCGAGTGGGTCTGTGTACAGGGAAATGACGACGCCGCAGATGTGCTGGTCCTGGCTGTGGACAAACAACATCTTTGAATACGCTGCGAAAGATCCAGTCGTCAGGGGAAAATGGACTGCATTTATTTTTTGCGGACGTCTCAGTCACTGCAGTGTTAATGTAAGTGTTTGCTCCGTTATACATTATAAGGATGACTGTTTTGAGAAAAAATCCCAATATGATGCTGGCTTTGCTAGAAAACTGTTGCTCAAAGATAAGTCCGTGCCGACTATTCTGGGCTCAAAACGACGTTGCAAACTTAACGTTACTTTTTATCACTGGCTAATATAAACACATTTGTATAAGAGAATCTTGAAAATATGTCGCCTGTCTAGTACGTTAGGCCTACATGTGATAGAAAATTAAAAATGTTGCCTTTATCAATGCTGCATCTTCAAATATGGCCTGTGCATGCATTTTTGTCCGTGGTACACCCTATCATGTCATTGAAATTAGTTAAATAATGTTAAACTGTTAGCAAATTAAGCTATAGGATAATTAGGCAACAATAATCCGTTTTCAAGTGTCTCGGGTTACAATTTTTTTATTAATTCAAAATAGTTTCACTTTCCATGTGGAAACGGGCTGATCCAGTCTTCGTTTTTGTGGTGATGGTTCATTTTCCTCTGATTCCTCATCTGATTCCGGCTCAAACATAATAAGGTTTTATCATTGCAAGAGCCATCGCTTCGCATGCATCACCCGCTACTAAACAGTTGCGCCGAATCCGCAAATGTTCTGGCTGGGGGCGTTAATAATTGATGCATAGGCACTGACGTTAGCCAATCATAACAGTGGGCGTTAACACTGAACTCTTAAAGGGGAAACACCCCCAAAACAGACTGTTTGACTCAGAGGATGAGAAACAGGGTGGGAAAGGGTCATAAATCACTACATTTTAAAAGTTTTTTGTAAAAAAAACTATAGTAATACTATAATTACACCTAAGGGAACATAATAATAAAATAAAAAAACCCATGTCATGACCCCTTTAATGTGTTACGATAACACACCGGACACTATTCAGCTGTTGATCTGTGTGCTGTTGTGGAGCTGAATAACCTTTCCAGATTAAATGTCTGTTCTTGGTCTTGGATTTTGTGAAATACATTTCTAAATAAATGCGACTTATAGTCCAGTGCAACTTATATATATATTTTTCCTCTTCATGGCGCATTTTTAGGCTGATGCGACTTATACTCCGGAAAATAGCCGCAAAAACGACTAAAACGCTGCATTCATAAACTGAACACGTAATACGCACGTGCATGACGTCATCGTCTTCAGAGATTCACGTTTTTTGTTGTTTACATAGAGACTGTTTTCAAAAACGTACACTTTGAAACCATTTTCAAAAGTTTGAGTTTTCAGGCGCCCAGAGCGCCGTTGTCGTGTAAAATAATGGCCAAAACGCATAAAAAGCTTTACGTTTTTAGGTGAAACGGTGTCGTGTAAGTTTTAATTGTCACCATGTGCCTGAGTTCTAGTCATTCATTGGTTGTCATGGTTCCTGATTGGTTGTCATCACCTGTTCGCTGTTCTGTTGATGATCCTCCTGTGTGTTTAAGTCTTCAGATCTCCTCGGTTCACAGTGTTAATGTTGTTCAAGTGTAGTGCCTGAGCTCTCTTCATGGTCATTAAAAGTTGCTTGTTCATTCTGCGTCATGCATCTCTCTGTGGATATTTACTACACACATCCGTGACACTAATGTTCTGGCAAGTTTCTCAAAGTTAAGAAGAAACGTTCTTCCAGAAACATTAATAGAACATTCTTCCAACGTTACCTCACAATCATTATACATAAGTTTTTCTTTTCTGAAGTGCTGGACCTTATTGTTTCATAATGTTCAAATAACATTACGTTCAGTTACGTTCCCATAATCTTTGAAGAATGATCAAATGGAATATTATGTTAACATTCTATAACCAAGATTTTTTTTAAATGGCCGTTCAGTGAACATTCAGAAATAACGTTTTCCAAAGTGAATGTGATCATTGCCAAAACTTTAGAATATATTAGTTGTCTCCATTACTCTCTGACTGCAGACTAAAAACATCTCAACAACTTCACTCAAAAACGTCAACTTTTAATCAACCCACACACACACACACACACACACACGCACATACACACACACACACAGAAAAAGAGAGAAAGAAATATGTTTGAAAAATGTATTGTGACGCACACACTGTATGAAGCCTTTACCACATTTAGGACCAAGAACATTACATACATGAACCGTATCATATTTTACAGAAATAGTTATTACAAATAGAGGCTCTATTCCAAAAGTTATAAAAAGTTCTGCCTTTTTTACAGTGGAAATCAAAAGTTAGTTTACAGAGCTTTAATAATCCCTCATAATAATCCTCAGATGCATTATAAGCGTTCAGACTCGAACTCCTCCTCATGTTTACTGCTGGATGAACTGCAAGCAGAATGCCTTCTTTTACACCTGAAAAATACATATAATCATTTACAGTGCACAACAAAAGTGATTCATCACATTATGTCAAATAATTGAACATTTTATCACCTCTCAATAATTATTTCTTTCTTATTTAAATAAAACAAAAGACAATATAGAAAAAACAGGCTCCAAAGTCGACCCTGATGAATTATTGAGTACATCTGTGATTCACATTGAACATGGTTATGAAATATTTGCACTAACTAATATTTGCATGCAATGTTGGACACACTCACACTGTAAAACATTTCTAACCTCCCCAACTCAAACGTTTCTAGTGACTGGTCACATCTACATTTTTCAATTGGCTTAAGTGAAAATCCGTAAAATTAACTTAAATAATAGTTGCAATAGTTGGTTGACGTCGGCTCAATGAGAAATAATATGTCGAACCAATTGAAAAATGTAGATGTGACCAGTCACTAGAGACGTTTGATCTGGGGATGTTAGCATGCGACTACAGTGCACACATAAAGATGGCCATATGTGACCATGCTGCAGTTCACACTGGGCACCATAAAGTCTGCATGTGTTTTTATACAAGCAAATCTTCAGTAAATCTGGGCAGTTATGCAAACCGCAGGGGGCGCTGCTCACCAAACTAATGTCTTCATCTGACCGATGGTCTCGGGTAGAGGAGATCCGAAGCTCTCGGGAAGGAGGAGGTAGAGCAAGCCGGAGAGGACATTCAGACTGCCGATCAGGATGTACGGCAGAGACCTGTAGAAGCCTCCTGCAGAAACACCGGACTCTTGCTTTAGATGGGCATGCTCGAGGAGTTATGGACAACACACACATATATATTTAGATTTTTAACTCTTTCCCTGTCTTTTACAATAGTTCGGCATCTTCGGCTCCAAAAGCAACATCTGTGTAAACCAGAATGAGCGGATAGAAGTTCTTTATTCAACATCAAACATTAAACAGATTATGAATAAAAACAATAAACAATATTTAATGAAACTTACCCACATTCAAGTCAAAACTAGAACGACTGAAGCTAAAAGAAATGATTTGTTGTTGTTGAACAGCAGAGGCTCTGTTCTTTCTCTGGACTGACTGTATTTGTACAACTAAATATTCTGGTGGTCATAAAAGATTTGTGAATATGATCAAAACTGCTGGCGCTGGCACGCAACTCAAAAATACAGTGCTGGCGGGGAAAGAGTTAATAAGCATTGGTCATTGCAGAGGTTGATTTGGTAAATGCTACTTGGATTGAAAAGTTTAAGAACCTATGGACATTTTATTCAGCAATTTATTGTTCTGACATGACAGAGAACATATCAGGCATAGATCTACAGCCAGATCATATTTTGTTATTTATTTTTTGAGTCTTAAATGTAAGATGTTGTGTCTCTGGCCGTGTTTACAGCTGGTGTTAAGATGCGCTGTGGTGGACCGGGTCACAAGTAGAGGAGACACATTCCCGTTTACACCTGGTGCCCTATTGTAGCGCTCTGAAGCGCAAGTAACTCTGTGTGCGGATCCCGGCGCTGTCGCTATTATACCGGCGGGGGTAAACGACTCTTGCGCCCGACGCAAATCTTAAATGTGTTGGTCTGAAGTCGCTTCATTATTCATAGGTGTGGTTTGGGCGTAACGTGAAATAAACCAATCAGAGCGTCCTCTCACAAGCGCAAAATGCCTCAGGAAAATCTTCCCCAACGCTCTACAAAATATCCATGTTGAAATAGATCTACATATGTGTTAGGAATGACAAGAGTGCGAGTAAAGGATGAGAGAATATAAATAAACCTCCGGCAGTTTTGAACTGTTTTCATTATTTGTATAGAAACCTGGTTTTGAGAACAGATCGCCTGTGGGCCAAATCATTTAGTCATTTTCCAGGACAGATATCTAAACACTCCTAAAGCAAGACACGCGCACTACACCGTTGCTTTATGGGATAGGAGAGGACAGACCTAAGTAGATGAAGTACGGTGCAGAAAGGCTGCCCACTCTGGAGGCCATGGAGCAGGTTCCCAGAGCCGTGCTCCTCACCACGGTGGGGTACAGCTCCGCCGTCGCCGGGTACACGATGGAGAACGCCGCCGACAGGCCGAACTTCCCCAGCATCACCAGAGCAATGGTCACCGCACTCATATCTGCAGGTCAACACAACACCCAACGTCACCGACCGAACACTGCAGACAATGATGCTCTTGTTGTCCAGTACAAATATCTCTACATTCTTAAAACAAGACACTTACTGGAGACGCTAAATCACTCGAGATGTATTCCTCTGAAAAATGTGTCAAAATTAAGTTTATGCTTAAAACGAGAACAAACATCGGCCAATGGGGTCAGAAAAAAAAACGTAATTCAAAGGGAAAAGATGATGTGTCTGGCCCCATTGGCAGATGTTTTACTTCTTAACTTATTTT
>JARPMJ010001147.1:40000-62500 GCA_033366665.1 Phoxinus dragarum | reverse complement strand
ACTGGAGGTCTACAGGTGATCTACTGGAGGTCTACAGGTGATCTACTGGAGGTCTACAGGTGATCTACAGGTGATCTACTGGAGGTCTACAGGTGATCTACTGGAGGTCTACAGGTGATCTACTGGAGGTCTACAGGTGATCTACAGGTGATCTACAGGTGATCTACAGGTGAGTGCTCACGCTGTGGGATGAGGTGTATGAAGAGCAGCAGCGCCCCCCCGAGGGCCAGGGTGGAGGACAGGCAGACGCGGCGGGGCAGGCGGCGCAGCATCAGCCAGGCCATGAGCAGCGCCGGCACCTCCACCACGGCGGACAGGAAGCAGTTCAGGAAGATGTCTCCGTGCAGACTGGACGTGTTCAGGGACAGGGCGCAGTAGCCGATTGACACGGCAAACCTGGCAGGAGAGAGCAGCGGGTGAGCGGCATGTGATGTAATGTTCACTTTCAAATAATATACTGCTGTTTACGTGTTCCTTTGCCCATATAATTTTTAAAGTGTGTATGTCAGGTTAAATTTTTTTTTTAGATATATTAAATAAGGTTTAGATGTCTGAGTTAAAATGTAATTATCATTAAAATTATTACTGTAACTGCCCTACAATAAGCTTTATAGCCATTTCTGTCAAGATCATATTTTGAAACGCAGCTGAGCTGTGACGTCAGAAGAGTGTGTGTGTGTGTGTGTGTGTGTGTGCTGAGCTGTGACGTCAGAAGAGGGAGACGTGCCAACACAGTTATTCAAGTATGGAGAGTTTTGAGTCTGAGGAGATGCAAAATCCCCCTCAAACCTATACGATGGCCCACAGCCGTACACTTTTGAGCCTCCCAGGCGGGAGACAGATGAGGAGCCAAACAGAAATGTAAATAATTCATATCGAAGAAACATAAATATCTGGTGTGAAGAGAACCAGTTGGTCAGGTGTAATAATAATAATAATTTGTTACATTTATATAGCGCTTTATCTGAGACCTCAAAGCGCTTTACATAGAAGGGGGGAATCTCCTCAACCACCACCAATGTGCAGCATCCACTTGGATGATGCGACGGCAGCCATATTGCGCCAGAACGCCCACCACACACCAGCTTACTGGTGGAGAGGAGACAGTGATGAAGCCAATCAGTATATGGGGATGATTAGGAGGCCATGATAGACAGAGGCCAAGGGGCAAATTTGGCCAGGATGCCGGGGTTACACCCCTACTCTTTTTCGAAGGACATCCTGGGATTTTTAATGACCACAGAGAGTCAGGACCTCGGTTTTTAACGTCTCATCCGAAGGACGGCGCTCTTTTGGCAGTATAGTGTCCCCGTCACTACACTGGGGCGTTAGGACCCACACAGACCACAGGGTGAGCGCCCCCTGCTGGCCTCACTAACACCTCTACCAGCAGCAACCTGGTTTTCCCAGGAGGTCTCCCATCCAGGTACTAACCAGGCTCAGCCCCACTTAGCTTCAGTGGGAAACCAGTCTTGGGCTACTGGGTGATATGGCTGCTGATGTGTCTGGTAAGTATAGGCGTAACGGTATATGTGTTCGTATTGAACCGAAACGGTACGGGTGTCACAGTTCAGTGCATGAATATACACAGAGAATACACAGTAAAAATAAATTAAACTCGCGTGCAAATTAATTAATGCGAAACTACTGTTAGATACGCGGGTTATTTAGGGACACCTAATCTGTAGCTCCGCCTTAGCTCTGAAGCTCCGCGGCTATAATGAACACTGAACAGGCTGCGATCGATGTCAATATTGCAATGCTGGAATATGTTGGTTGGTGTGTGTGTGTGAGTGTGAGAGAGAGAGGGAGTGTCACGGTAGGGAGACGAGAGGCGTGGATTCAAACGCAGAGTGAATTTATTTGGATGACAGACAGGAGGGTATAAATTCCAAGGCACGGAAACAAACGGGAGGGTATACACGAAAAAACACGTAACATGTACAACGAACCAGCACAGGACAGCAAACACAGGAAGACTAAATAGGGAGGCAAACAAGGAGGGTAACGAGCAGGACAGGTGGGACAACTAAACCAATAATCAGATAACAAGGGGGAGGGACCAGACAATGACAAGAGCACATGGCCCCAAAATAACAAAACACCCATGTGCATCACAAGACAGGACAGACATGTGACATTACCCCCTCCCTACGGAGCGGCTACCAGACGCTCCATAAGACCAGGGCGGGACGGGAGGGACAGACCAGGGCGGGACGGGAGGGACAGACCAGGGCGGGACGGGAGGGACAGACCAGGGCGGGACGGGAGGGACAGACCAGGGCGGGACGGGAGGGACAGGCGAAGCGGACAGTTCATCAGGCGGCCAGGGCGAAGCGGACAGTTCATCAGGCGGCCAGGGCGGTGAAGACCCCTCGGGCGGCCAGGGCGTTGAAGACCCCTCGGGCGGCCAGGGCGGTGAAGACCCCTCGGGCGGCCAGGGCGGTGAAGACCCCTCGGGCGGCCAGGGCGGTGAAGACCCCTCGGGCGGCCAGGGCGGTGAAGACCCCTCGGGTGGCCAGGGCGGTGAAGACCCCTCGGGCGGCCAGGGCGAAGACGACAGTCCATCTGGCGGCCAGGGCGGAGACGAAAGTCCATCTGGCGGCCAGGGCGGAGACGAACAGGGTGAAGACGACCACTCGGGCAGCCATGGCGGTGAAGACCAAAGCGGAACAGGAACAGACCCTTGCTCAGGAACAGCAACAGACACCACCGGCTCAGGAACTGGAACTGCAACAGACACCACCGGCTCAGGAACTGCAACAGACACCACCGGCTCAGGAACTGCGACAGACACCACTGGCTCAGGAACTGCAACAGACACCACTGGCTCAGGAACTGCAACAAACACCACCGGCTCAGGAACTGCGACAGACACCACCGGCTCAGGAACAACAACAGCAACCGGCTCAGGAACAGCAAAAGACACCGGCTCAGGAACAGCAACAGACACCGGCTCCACCGGCTCAGGAACCAGGGCGAGCAGCTCGGGCGGGGCCGGCAGGGCGAGCAGCTCGGGCGGGGCCGGCAGGGCGAGCAGCTCGGGCGGGGCCGGCAGGGCGAGCAGCTCGGGCGGGGCCGGCAGGGCGAGCAGCTCGGGCGGGGCCGGCAGGGCGAGCAGCTTGGGCGACGCGGCAGGGATGGCAGTTACCTCTGGGCTGGTCTCTGGGGTAGAAACCACCAGACGACCCGATGAAGAGGCTCTTCTCCTCCTCCGTCTCCGGACCACGGAAATCGGAACCACCAGACCCGACTCAGGAACAGCAGACACTGGCTCCGACTCAGGAACAGCAGACACTGGCTCCGACTCAGGAACAGCAGACACTGGCTCCGACTCAGGAACAGCAGACACTGGCATGTCTAGGATCCGAGCCAGACGCTCCAAATAGTCCATCATTGCCTGGGCGGCCCCACAAATGGTCATCTTTAAATCTGTCTCACACTGGGCAGACGGGACGCGAACGGTCTCTGACTGGGCAGACGGGACGCACACGGTCTCTGACTGGGCAGACGGGACACGAACGGTCTCTGACTGGGCAGACGGGACACGAACGGTCTCTGACTGGGCAGACGGAACGTGCACGGTCTCTGACTGGGCAGACGGGACGTGCACGGTCTCTGACTGGGCCGGCGCAGATCTCCTCCTCCTCCTCCGTCCTCCCCGACGGATGCCTGAAGACTCGAGGCTGGCCGAAACCACCGATGACGTCCCAACGCTGGACGGATCCAGTGACGAGGAATTACTCTCCAAATTCCTTTGGGCGCACATAGAAAAATATTTGAATAGGGAGATCCCATTCTCCCTCTCCGCCGGACAAAGTTCGCTCCGCTGAATCCACATGTGGCTGGTTCGTTCTGTCACGGTAGGGAGACGAGAGGCGTGGATTCAAACGCAGAGTGAATTTATTTGGATGACAGACAGGAGGGTATAAATTCCAAGGCACGGAAACAAACGGGAGGGTATACACGAAAAACACGTAACATGTACAACGAACCAGCACAGGACAGCAAACACAGGAAGACTAAATAGGGAGGCAAACAAGGAGGGTAACGAGCAGGACAGGTGGGACAACTAAACCAATAATCAGATAACAAGGGGGAGGGACCAGACAATGACAAGAGCACATGGCCCCAAAATAACAAAACACCCATGTGCATCACAAGACAGGACAGACATGTGACAGGGAGAGGGAGAGAGAGAGAGAGAGAGAGAGAGAGAGAGAGAGAGAGAGAGAGAGAGAGAGAGAGAGAGGGGCGCGGGCGCGATCGACTGCTTCTACAGTAGCATACACCGTAGGCACCGCATCAACTGCCAGTCTCACTCGGGTTTTAAATCCCATTTTATAACTCATGAGATCTCCAACCGCGTAACGTTAGTCCTTCTCAGTGAAACGGGCGCTGCACATGACTGAAGTCTTGGATACGGAAGCAGCACTGAAGTCAGCGCGTTTGGTCCGAACAAAGTTGACGGCACGGAACTCTGTGACCGGTTTTAACAGTGTTTTTGCACCCAGCACAAACGCAGTAATTCACCATCGTGAAAATACGCCTGCGTATACTAACTACCTAACTTAAATAACTAACTAAATAAATGTCCTAATCACTAATTCTCTCGCTCTATCGCTCATGCAATTATCAACACAGCTCAGCTCAAAATCGCCATTTTTCTGCACTAAACTAGCAAATTTTCCTAAGATATATTCAGAGATGATAGACAAGATGTTATAGAATAATAATTTAATGAAAACCCAATTTTGACAAAAAACTGACATTCAATCTATTTTTAGACCTTGCTGAAAACGCATCACATATATATTAAAAATATATATATATATAAATGACGGAAATCATAATATACATTTCTTTTCTACGCGTATGGATGAGTGATTCGATCGCGCGGGGCGCAGCCGACAGGGAGTGTGTTTTGTGTGCATGTGAGTGTATTGCTCTCCCTCCCTGTTAATTAGTTTGGTCTGGTCCATCGCGTATCTTGAAACACGCCCCCTTTCACGTCCTGGAAGCGGAACACACCAACGCCGATGAACTAGCGCTGATGACAGCCGACTGTGTTGTTGTCACATGCCTGTCCTGTCTTGTGCTGCACATGGGTGTTTTGTTATTTTGGGCCATGTGCTCGTGTCATTGTCTGATCCCTCCCCCTTGTTATCTGATTATTGTTTGAGTTCATCCACCTGTTCCCTCCTGATTAGTTTCCATTTTTAAGTCCCCTCTTGTTTGCAGTCTGTGTCGGTACGTTGTCTAATGTTTCCTGTTCCCCGTGAGTCTCCTGTAAGTTTCAGGTTCTGGTTCTGTTTTTGTATTTATTAGTCATGTTTTCCCCGTCGTGGGTTTTGTTTTGTGTTTGTTTTCTTTTGTAATAAAACATCATTCTCCTGCACTTGAGTCCTCGCACCTTTTTGCATTGCACCAGTCGTGACAGTTGTCGCATTGCGTCGCTTGTGTCGCGGGAAAAAAGCTGCACTTGAACACACCGAGAGAACTAGCCGACTGTCAGCTAGAATACGCGTTATGCGCTTCACAACAGTTCCTATACAGGCGATTTATAGATTACCATGACAGAATATGCTAATTGAAGATAGTTAACTCCACATCAGCAACATAAACTCATCAACCAACCAAACTCTGTTTTAACATTAAAGGCAGAACAGTTTCTGTCATTTAAGTGTGTGTGTGTGTGTGTGTGAGGTAATCGCAGCTGCTAACACACACAAGCTCTTGAAGCTCCGCCCCCTGTGCCGGGAGCAGCAGCTCATTTGCATTTAAAGGGCCAGACACAAAACGGTGTGTTTTTTCTCACCCTCAAAAAGTGACACTTTAACATGCGATATAAAAATATCTGTGGGGTATTTTGAGCTAAAACTTCACACACACACTCTGGGGACATCAGAGACTTATTTTACATCTTGTGAAAAGGGCATTATACATTTTAATACCCCTTTAAACGGAAACTAAATATTTTTGTAAATAAATGATCTTGTCTTTAGAAAACTTTTACTGTAGTTCTCATCAGATGTAAATCACAGTCTTTACTCAATGCTGTCATATATTCCGGCTCAATACAAAAGCAGTATGAAATGTGAATATGAAACCCAAATATGAAATTCACCAATGAACATTCCACAATAACTTGCTCAAATTAAAGAGCCGAAACAACATTAAAGTGAATAGAAACGAGCGCCATAGATTCTCATAACTAACATCTGCTATTGCTCAGTAAACAGTTCAAAGGCCACAAACAATCAGTGCTTAAAATAGAAGGCTATGAAGCAGTTTCTGCTGGATGTAAACAGTGCCATTCATATTAGAAAGTAGGTCATGCTCTGTAGCAACTCATGATGTAATAACTGCGCATAATGTAATAACTGTGCATAATGTAATAACTGTGCATAATGTAATAACTGTGCATAATGTAATAAATATTACATTTTAATTGTAACAAAATGTTCATAATGTAATAATTTTTTCAAAACAAATAAAATTAAGCTCATAATGTTTTAACAATTTTTACATTATGAGAAATGTATTACATTATAAACTCACTTACCAAAAACATGTAATATTTCATAATTGTAATAGCTTTTAAAACCTAAAAAATATTAGTATTCCCTTACAGTAAATGCTAAATCCAGCCTTAAACTACCTGCGAAATGCAACAGATTTAAATATTCATGCAATTATTTGTCACGAACACACACGGGAAAAGGTAGATCCAATTGCAGTAGTTTATTAGGGGTAATCCGTACTCACAAAACAGTCCAGGCAAGGGTCAAAATCCAGTAAAGCAACAGACACATGAAACAGGCCGACGAACTCAGAAGTGTGAGTGACATTAAACAAAGACTCCGTGACATGAAATGAGACAGACAGGGTACTTATACACAGACACTAACAAGGAACAGCTGGGAACAATGAAGACAGGGAACAGCTGTGTGGAATGAACATTGATGGGTAACAGACAAAGGATTATGGGAAATGTAGTTATAATGTGGATGACACCGTGGGGAAGAGGACCTCTAGTGGACACCGGGAATACACAAACCAGACACTGTGACAATTATTATTATTATTATATTTTTATTAAACATAAATCATTTGTATTTCTTTACAGTACATTTAAAAAATCTAAATCCAGTCTTAACCTCCCAACAAAATCCACCAGACTAGTACTATTATTATTATGTGTGTGTGTGTGTGTGTGTGTGTGTGTGTGTGTGTGTGTGTGTGCTGTGGTGTGTGTGTGTGTGTGTGTGTGTGTGTGTGTGTGAGATAGAGAGAGTGAGAGTGTGTGTGTGTGTGTGTGTGTGTGTGTGTGTGTGTGTGTGTGTGTGTGTGTGTGTGTGTGTGTGTGCGCGTACGTGAGAGATAGAGAGAGAGAGAGAGAGAGAGTGTGTGTGTGTGTGTGTGTGTGTGTGCGTGTGTGTGTGTGTGTGTGTGTGTGTGTGTGTGTGTGTGTGTGTGTGTGTGTGTGTGTGTGTGTGTGTGTGTGTGTGTGATAAAACATGCTATCTGCCTCAGCCAACGGCAGCACAGAGCACAAGTTAAGCAAACATTTCTTCACTTTAATATAAGTATTGCATGAATATTTAAATCTGTTACATTATACTGGATATAGATTTTTTTTAATGTACTGTAAAGGTAATACTAATATTTTTTTATGTTTTAAAAGCTATTACAATTATGAAAATATGATGTTTTTGGTAAGTTTATAATGTAATAAATTTCTCATAATGTAAAAATTGTTATTGCATTATGAGCTCAAGATTTTATTACGGAACATTTTATTACAATAATAATGTGATACTTATTACATTATGTGCAGTTTTATATTATGTGCAGTTATTACATTATAAGTTGCTACATGCTCCGTGATCGACTAGGCCACCGCCAACATCTTAAAATCGGTAAATATCCTTTACTCACTAAAATAAAATATGAATAAACTCCTCGCCGCAATCTGATGATGCGTTCGGTAATTGACCAGGCTATTCCAGTTCGACTTGACACCACACACTGGATCTTCCTGTGGTACTCTAGGAAATCTCAATGCTTCGAAGGCTAATGAATTGGTTGCCACCGGCCAGACAGGTTCGGATATTAGACACAAGTGAAGTAGGAGGACCCGTCGCCTGACGTCCCTGTGGAGAATAGTCCTCGGTTCTTCTCCTTGGGTCCCATGGACACTGGATAGTTTGTTCTCGCTTTCAAGGGCTTTGTGATAGGAACAGGATAACTCGGGAAGGTTCAGACATTGACATCTGCTAAGCTTCAATTCCCCCTGAGTGCATTTGATCTTCTATCCAGACAATGTTTTCAATCGCAACGTTCCTGTGAATCTTCTTAAGAACAAGTTAGGAACTGCAAGCTGGCTCCAGAACGTATCCACAACCGACTGCATTGCTTGGAGACATTTGAATGGATAAACAACAAAAAATTGGGAATTTGGGATGCTTGCCTTAACAATAGTGCATTGGGTGTCATGCACTGGATACAATCTCCCTGGGTTTGGACCCTGGCATCGAATGCCATTCGTTAGCGAGATTGGCTGCAATTCACCTTTGGCTAAGCCCCGCCCCCCTTAGTTACTGTTGCTACGTCCGTCAACTTCATCTGGGCTCTGGTTTGGTATCAACATAGCTTATGCTGTGACGCTCTTCCTGCTGGAATTTGACCGTTAGGCTGGCGCTGTCGTCCTCACACTGCTGTGGCGTATGGTTCTGCGGTTCTGCAGTTGGTTAGTATTGTTCTATTTACAGTAGTATGTATGTAATCTGGACGTACTACATCCGCCATATTGTCATTATCATGTGACCTAGCAGCTCTTCACGGCCATTCATAAATCATCTCCCGTGTCCGTAAGGGATAGTAAAGTGTTTACTGTATGCGCAATTAAGAAGAAGTAGGTCATCCGGATATTAAGTGTGTTATGAGTACTGTGAGAACGGACATACTACTCTTGTCACATACTGTTTTTTCCCCACTATATATAGTAAGAAAGTATGTGCAGCCCATGTCTATCTTGAGTACATGCGAGCGCTCTTACCAGACCAGGCACAGCAGGACGGTAATGCAGCGGATGTTGGGGGGACGTCACCAGGTCACAGAGACTGTAGGTCTTCAAACTTCCAGCGCTATCCTTTGACTGTGTGACAACAAACATGTCTTGTTACACAACACTGTCAAAACACTGCATATAGTGAAAAGACCATCTGATATCCACAGCTAAGACAATATGAAGCACTCTTTAGTCATAATAACATCATAGACCAGCAACCTTTTTATCATAAAGTGCCATTTTTAAGTTTCTGAGTTAATCACTGTGCCCCTATATATAAACATGTTTTAAATATTCATAATGGCTTACATAGAAATAGTGCAGAACATTCAATATTTCAGAACTAATTGTCAAATCATGCATTTTGTCCAGTTTCATCTCTTTCTGTCTTTCACGATTGGATAGCTATCTCATGACGTGACCAGGTGCGCATGAACGGATTCTCCACATGCATCACAGTCATTTTAATGTGTGTGGAATGTTAATTATGTACAGTCACTAACCTGTGGTCGCGCTAATGGTTTATTCATTGACTTGCGTAGTTTAATTCTCACACTTTAATAGTTTTTATAACTCCTAACTTAATAAAACAAGCTGTGTTACAATGAGGAATGATTAACTAACTCAAAATGTAGATCTGTATGCGTGGAGGAACTATATCTGAATGAAACTGAGGACCGACCACTGTCATCAAAGATTATTGATTATCATATAGTTTGGACTGGTGGTATGGTTCTGTTCTGGCGTGGATACGAGCAGGAGAGCAGCGATAACCCCATTAGAGTAAACAGAACAAAACCAACATAAATGTATAGCAGATGTGTGATATATATTCGTCAGAAGGCCAGTCCTGACTGGACGAGTGGAGCTGGGGAGGGAGGAGGGTAACTGGCTCCTGAGTAACGCGGTGAAGCCGTTGATGAGCTTTAAAGCGGTGATACCGTTGTGTTCCTATAGGAAGACGTGGATTAGGGGTGGGAAAAAAAATCGATATTGCAATATATTGTTGTGCTCTCTGTCGCAATAAATAATCGATACACTAACGCCCAATATCGATATTTTATTACAACACAAAATGATTAATTTACCCGTTGTCAGTGTCACTGTCACTACCCAATATCTACCATTCTGTTTGCGGGGGCGCTGTTCGAGTAAATAGGGGTAAAGTGGCGCAAACAGCGGCCGGTGAAGAACACAAGTAAAGGCGGGCGTACACGGTGCGAGTTCGGACACTCGGGAGGTCGTGAGATATTGCACACATTACGAGTCAGTTAAACTGATAATCGCGTCAAAGCAGCTGGTACACTGCACGACTGTCCTGCACAATTTTTATCCCGGGCCGGCGGCAATCACGTGAGCATTCGCGCTAAACACAGAGACCGGAGCTTTCAATGTTGCAGGCAATAGCTTCAGATAGAAAAATGACAGAATGTGTGTGCAAATGATTTGTTGAAAAGCAGAGAACAGTAGCCATTCCGTTCAACATAAAAAACAAGAGAGAGAGAGAGAGAGAGAGAGAGAGAGAGTGTGTGTGTGTCTGTGTGTGTGTGTGTGTGTGTGTGTGTGTGTGTGTGTGTGTGTGTGTGTGCCGAGGAGACCGACGTTCTCGTCAGGGCCGTAAAACACAGAGAAGTGACATTGGGGATGATGGAGAAACACACACACATTAGCTTCGGTTAAACAGGCGTATAATTTGGGTAAATGTGTAGCCTAATCTAGATTTTTTTTTTATCTAGATAGATCTTTTTCACATCTTCACGGACACAACAATGATTTCCCTCGTGTGTTAATATTTTTCCTTGTAATAATGTATGATTTGCAAAAATGAAAACTGCTGCGTCTGTTTATAATTATTAGAGAATCAAAGTGGATGCGCGTTAACACACTACATTATGGCCAAACACGCGCCCTTAAAATAGCATATGACTAACGCGCGGCGCCACTGTCTTTAGACTGTTTTTCTCCTGCTCAGTGGCGCAATTGCTTTCTAAAACTGGAAATATCACCAGGGAACGTTTGCGCCGGAACACACTCCTCTTTTCTCTGAACCGCCCCCGCGAGCGCAAGTTCATTCCCTAATTTACCCGCGTGCGTCTGTGGAGGGAAGAGTCCGCTGTGCGCGGGTGCAGAATAGGAATGACACATGCGGCGGTGTTCAAAGTCAATTGTGCTGGGTGCAAGATAGGGCCCCTAATGTTTTTCTTGTTTACCTCTCTCGCTTTCTTCACGCTGCACATGTAAGGTCTAGATTTTGATTGATAAGCATGGAGATGTTGAGTTATTTGAGTCGCTGTAATGTAAGGCCTCGGATAACTGCTGTTCACTGGCCCACTCTTTCTGTCACACACTTGGCAGAAGATTCAGAAATCCTGCCTTTTTATGTTTTTATTTCTCTCTCTCTGATGTTAATCTGCAAATGCTGTGAGAAGCAACTTGTGAGTAATGACTTTTCGTCAAGGTCGGTTAGGCTGGGAATTTAGGGAGTCTGATAAGATGTCTACAATAAAAAAATATTTATGCCCATCAGGTGGGCATATTATGGGATGTTGAGGAAGACCAGTGTATTTTGTGTAAATTGTACATTAATGATAAAAGGAAGTAGGAGGCCGTACGATAATCTGTTCATTTGTATATCCAATACATTTTGAAAGGTAATTGAATTTTTTTTATGATTTGACTGAATAAATCTTCCGTTTTCCGAGATATGTTTCGGTTGTAAGAGAGACTGCCCTGGATCGTGATTTCAGACAATACATTTTTGACCATTGAGTGGCCTGACTTTAATTTTATTGGTACATTTTCACCACACGACCCTGTCCTAGAGCAATGAAATACAATTAAAGCCAGAGCAACTGCAAACGACTTTATTTATGATGATATTGCATTGCTTCAGTAGAGTCAAAGTTCACTTGTGATTTCAATTACTTTTTATTCCTGGTTAAATTGAGGTTATTAACTAATAAAATCCAGAAAATAAGAGCATCACCTCAGAAAGGAGGAACAGTGCTTGGCCATTTTAACCCTTTATATATATACCCACTGCCATTATATATTTAAAACAGTAATATCCTATACTAAACCTAAACCAATCTTGACAAACTATATATCATTTGAAAGCTTACAATCTCTAGTTTACATATTTAGTGACTGATTTTCTAAATAAATGACAGAGGAGCCGTAATTTATCAATTTGCTACAAGAATATGTTCACACTCCTGAGGCGAGTTCAGACCTTTATTTTGAAATAGTGATGAACATGAAAAATCATGAAAGAATGGTAGAAACCTCAGTTTGTTTTCATGCCAAGTTCAAAAGATAGCATCCATTCAATTCTTTTAGAAAAAAAAGGTCTGAAAATGTTTTAAATATTAAGAAAATAATAATAGATTCAGCATTAGTGATGTGTCAGCGAGCTATAATGCACATACGTGATCTTCTGTGTTTCTTAGAGGTTGAGTTCATTTCAAAATCTGCCAAACTTCCAACACTACTTCTGAATAGGATGTCTACTTCATAAATTGTATGAAAATTGTAAAAATAATGGTTCAGACTCAAGCAACATATGGAGATGGAGGCGCTCTTATATGGGCAGTGATGTCCACTAGTGGAGAAGTGTGGTACTGCGCACAAACTACATCTCACTGAACGCTCATTTCAAGAGATATCAGCCTAACATTTGAAACACAACTTGTTTGGATTTTTGGCTTAGATTTTTTGCAGTTTTAGGTTTTGAAAATCTATATTTTATATAAAATATGAATAATTAAATTTTTAACATTGTACATTTCATAAACTCAAACTTCTATAACTTTTTTTCTGTTTAACTTTCTTAATTTATTTCACTTCTACAAAAATCTGCTAAATGTCTTCTTTAAAACAAGACCAATCTTACATCTATATTCCAAAGCATTCTTGAATTACAACCATTTAAGTTCGGCATGTGCATTTTCACGTCTATTAAAAAAAAAGGGGTGCTGCTTGACAAAATGTTATTTAAACTAGCGATAGTCGGCTTATTATTAGTGTTACTTTAAACTGACATGTGAGTTTGTGAGTCACACGGCAAATTAAACGGCTCTTTTTTTGAGTGGCCCTTTCCGATGACATCAATGAGTGACATTGGTGTTGTGGCTCTAGATGTTAACGGTGCAAGAGACTGACGAGGAAGAGCAGAGCATCATGTGATCATGTGAGAACAACCTGACGTTTAGTTTTTCTTCAAGTGACTCTAGAAATAGCGAGGACTGGGCAAGAGAATGGGCGGATCACTGCACCGCACTCTGGTTGTTCTATTTTCTTAAAATTGTATTTCATATTCATATGAAGACGTTTTAAATAGAAGACTTTTAAATGTCAAAGCAGAATTTGAAAATAAGATCTGTCGCTACTACCGTTTCGTTGCGACTTCTAATGAATCGTGTGCATAAATACACTGTTGTTGTTTTCCATGTTCTGCACGTTTATGTTTTCATGGAGTTCAACACTTTTAATGTTGTGCAAGGATCATAAGAGATTGTGTCATTTATTGGCATGTAATTCTCCTCACTGAATGAATCATACACCTGAACTAGATTAATGTTTAAAATGACTTGTGCATGTGAACTCTGGATTATGAACTTTGGACTTTGAAAAAGCCCGTTCAGTGCAATGATTGAATGCTTGTTTCTGAGAGTTGTGGAATAACTGATGTTATGGTAGATGCAGTTATAATGAGGGTTACAGTAAACACTGTTACCAATGTCATATTAGTAAGTCCGTGCATTTAAATCTTGCCATTCTCAGAAGAAGTGTGTGTGTCCTACGACTGCTGTAACCTGAGTTTATGCCTCAGCTTTCTTCTGCAGGGTTCAGTCTTCATGACACTGCGTCTCACAGTTAGTCAGCTATTCGTCTATCTAAACCAGTGGTTCGAGTTAGGCGAGGAGTTTGGCCATACCGACTGTAAAGTCTATATAATCATTATCTGACAGACATGATCCTGACTGAAGTGTTTGTGTGCTGTCCAACATCCGTCAGTGAGTAATTAACTCTGGTACTACAGTATATAAACATGTTGCTTCAGAGAAGATGATATTGCACAAAGCTAGGCTGGTAAATAAGTGCATTTGTGGCATGCAGTAAAAAGTACTGTATCGGCTAACCTCTTCTCACAGCTAAGCTTCATTTGTAATGACCTTATTGTTGTCTACATACAGTACATGGACGTGGCACATGTGAGACGGATAACCAGCCTAAATCCTGCTGTGTTCACAGTGCATTGAACTCTTTCAACTCCGCGTTATATGACCCCTCAGGCAGTAAATCAATCGCAGTTGAACAGAAAATAAGCGGCTGGTCATGTGAGGAGCTGAGCGAGACTGTTTAAAGCACGGTGGCGTGTGTATTCACTGTTTAAAGCACGGTGGCGTGTGTATTCACTGTTTAAAGCACGGTGGCGTGTGTATTCACTGTTTAAAGCACGGTGGCGTGTGTATTCCCTGTTTAAAGCACGGTGGCGTGAGGAAAGGTGTGTATTCACCTGGTGACGGGGAAAGATGACTTCAGGCGCCTTCACCCCGTTCATCTTGGCGGCCTTCCTCAGAATCTCCTCGGCCTCGTCGACCCGGCCCTGAGACAGCAGCCATCGCGGAGACTCTGGAATAAACCTGCAGACAACAGCAGATCCTTCATTATACTTATTAATGCAGCAAAATGACATTCAATAAAGTCCTATTATGTTATAAAAGTGTGTAATGTTGCAGTTCGAGCATGACAAAGCTCTGCGAAGCATAAAGTCCCTCCAGCGGGAGTAATTCTCGACATCAGTGTCAGTGTTTATGAACTCTGTTACGCCTGAGGATGTATTCCAGTGCGTGTGCGTGTGTGTGTGTGTGTGTGCTTCTCTCCCGTCGTTGTTTCCGCTGTCTCTCCTCCTGTCTGTTTCTCATGGGTCGTTCCGCCCTAAAGTCCCCAGAGACCGCGAGAGACAGCAGAGCACGCGTTGCACACTTGGTTGAATGCTGTTGTTGTTGAATTGTGTTTTCATAGCTTTGATTGTGAAATCTGTGAAGCTTGAGTGAGCAATTGATGTTTTTTCTCTCCACCATATTTCTGTCTTTTAGTGGTGTGTGTTGACCACATTTGTAACTTGAGAACAAACTGCCTGAGTCATGAGCGACGTAGGCATTTTTGACATACTTTTCTCCTGTTTGTGTTTAGTAAAGTAGTTAGGAAAGGTCTTGTATTTTCTTGATGGGATATGTAATTTCTAGGTTAAGGTAGTTTTCTTTATGTTTATTATTTTGTGCTGGCCTAGCCCTGAAGTTAAAAGTGGGAAGAGAGGAGCCGCAACAATGGAGAATATGAGGAACATGATCAACATCAAGCAGGAGAACATGTTCTAGTCGAGGGCCCAAGGCAACACAGAGACTTAAAAGGCCACGATAGGTCCTCTCTAAAATGTCTGCACTGTGAGCTAACAAGAACACACAATGTTTGTGTTTATCACAGAGAGTCGGAAGTGTATCATCTAATTTAGCATCTATTGGCTAATGGTAAACCTGGTAGGCGGACATTTCTATTCTAACCCTTTACCCGGTCTCGCTTCTCTGTCTGCGATCAGATCATTTTAAGCCGCTTAACTCCAGGAAAGTTTTCAGTTCGATTCTCCAGTAAGTGAATTCATTCAAACAATCAGTCCACGATAGCGCTAATGTACAGAGAACCAGGTTACATCAGAGAGAATAGATTTCAGTGAATTATTAACGTTATTCATATAATTCATTATTTATTCCAGAGTCTGTTTAGCTTTAAAACACGAGCTCTGTGATATTCTGTGCTTGTTTCTGAAGAGCGCATCGCACTGTGACACACACAGACTGAGCGGAGCCGGTCAGATGATACACACACTGTGTTTCTCTGCTGGATAAAGCTAACGGCGTCTCGCTAGTAAAGTTCTGCGGGATGGGGAGTGCGATCGAGGTAAAGATTGCGGTGGCGTACAGGAGTCGTGTGTGGTCCTGTTCCGTAGCGCAACTTAACTTAAGCTTGCAGAAAACACTGCGCCTGAGAACGCTATGGAGAACGGCTCCGCGTGACCGGTGTCTGAAGCACGTGTGCAAACACGAATCTTTCCGGTCGTGGGTTCGAATCCTGCGTGGCACATGCCCAGACCGCAAGAGAACTGTGGCCAGAAGTCGTGCAAAGATGCTTCACTTCCAGACATGCTGTCTATCTGAGAAGGAACTCAATAAATAAAACATGTGGCGCATATAAAAATGATTAATTTTGAGTTAATTCTCACTTAAATTATGGAACATATATTCTGTTTGGTTCTGTTCTGTTTCTGGTCCACGCTTGTGAATGTTATGCCATGTCCACACGGACACGGGTATTTTTATAACTGGAGTTTCTCCTCCTGCGTTTTGAAAAAATCTCTGTCTACATGAAAACGCAAAAACACGCTATCAAGCGCCGTCAAGAGCATTCCACACCAGCAGGCGGCGATATAACCCTAACCGTAAGGCCACGTTGGCCAATCAGAAGCCGTCAGCGGACGTCAAACACAGCGGATAACGGCGCACACTTTGACGTCGCAAGTCAAAAACTCCGGTTTTACTGTCTACACGACAACACTGCAACCAGCGTTTCTGGACATCCTCACCCTGGCAGGGGTTTTCAAAAATGTTGGGTTTCAGTGACCTGACACTGCGTTTCTGTGTGGACGAACGGGCGAACCGCGTAAAAAAAGTCACGGTTATAAAAATACCCGTGTTCGTGTGGACAAGGCCTTAATCTAGTTTCTTTGTGTGTATCAGTTAGCCTAATTAAGTTCACCTGATATTCATTTAATTGATCGGTCTATTTAAAGCGGTGGTAAAGTATGATTAGACTATTCTAACTGTAGTTAGTGTGTAATGTTGTGTTTGATCATAAACAACATCTGCAGAGTTACAACGCTCAAAGTTCAGAGCAAAGGGAGATATTATTTTACAGAAATTGTTTTTTAAGGACTACAACAAACGGCCGTAGGAACTACACGACATTCCTCCCGGGTTAGTGACATCACCAACCCCAATATTTACATAAACCCCGCCCCAGAACACGATTTATAGATTATTATGACAGATTATGCTAATCAGTGACTAGAAGATAACTATAATCTACATAAATTCATCAACTAACCATTCAGAGACGTCCTGTTGCTTCTACATGTTGTCACTTCTTCTTGAGTCTCTCCATCTTTCTGACTCCGGTTTGAACATAAAAGGCTAAAAGTGTTTGAAATTTCCAGTGCATGTGCATGTGTGTGTGTGTGTGTGTGTGTGTGTGAGGTAATCGAAGCTGCCAAGGACAAGAGCTCTTGAAGCTCCGCCCCCTGTGCCGGGAGCAGCAGCTCATTTGCATTTAAAGGGACAGACACAAAACGGTGTGTTTTTGCTCACCCTCAAAAAGTGACGATTTTAACATGCGATATAAAAATATCTGTGGGGTATTTTGAGCTAAAACTTCACACACACACACACTGGGGACATCAGAGACTTATTTTACATCTTGTGGAAATGGCATTACACCACCGCTTTAAAGCTCTGTTTCCTTCAGTTTTTGTCAGTTCTTTGTTTTAATAAAAGTGAAACTGCTGTGACAACAGAACCTCACTGAATCTCTTTTCTAAGAGTGTAGACGACTCACAGACTCAAATCTGCAGCATCCACATGAGTCTGAGGCCGGAGAGCTGTAAACTGAGCTGTGAGAGATTATCCAAACTATCATAGCATAGTTAAGAATGTTAACTAAATGTTCTTAAGGTATATTTGTAGCCTGACTTCGTCATACTCATACTCTAGTCAGAATGTGAGTCTGATACTGCTCCACAGGGCTTTGATTATGAGGCGTGTCTGAACCGAACCAGGAAAAAAAAACTCTGCACTCAATTGGATAGACCTATAACCAATCAGAGCAACGCATGTTTAGCGACACATAGTTGTCCACAGAGCTCAACTGCACGCACGCTGGAAGAAGTAGTAAATTAATGAGTTTAAACGATCTTTGCCATTGTTGTACAAATAATTTAAGAATTCGCAGAGAACTTACAAGCACGAATAGCATTTTGAGAGAAATACAAAAGGTGTGTGTATATACGAACAAGTTCTCCGTTTAGGATTAGATCTCGACAATAAAGCAAATAAAACTTCTCGCATTTGTCGGCCCTGTCTCAACGTTATAACACGGTTGCAACGCGACTCGACTGATTTTAAAAGATGTAAAGACGCTGAAAGAGAGCCGGCTGGAGAAGCGTGTTCATCTGAGGCTTCAGAGAAGAGATCGTGAGCGCATCCCTTCCACTGGTGTTCATTGCGTCCCATCTTCTTAGCCACCATCGGAGCCAGCTGATAAATTAAACTTTAACATCTTTCTGATCGACAAATGCCTTGATTGCGGTTCTCTGTTTGTCTTTTAAAATTAATGCGGTGTCGATGTCTTTTATAACAGACGCGATAGCGGAATCTAAACATCTCAATCCTCCAGCTGCAGTCATCTTCATCTTTGTGGAAAACCAGTTCAACCCAACCGCTCTTTGATGACGTGGTGATTACGTAACCGCAGATCATCTGTCCATCATCGATTAAAGCCCGCCCTCGCAATTTGATTGGCTCGGCTTTCTGGGAGCCGAGCATAATTGCTCCTCAACGGATCGAGTCCAGACCGAACTTCCCGACCAAAAACTGTTGTGGCCGGGGTTCGGCTGTCCCCCAGGCTAGTATACTTGTATTATGTGGGGTGTTTGTAGGTATAACCCATCTTATTTGTAAATGAGCTGTGTGCTTCCTCTTTGGCAAGCAAGTGTTCACTCTACACTGTTCTTCTCATGTCTGGTGCATTATTAAATAGCGCCCGTCCCATAGCAAACACGTACCACCATAGGGGCATGCAGAAGAATCCCGGGATGGTGAGGACCAGCAACAGCGTTCTCCAGTCTCGCAAGAAATAGGCCGCCAGTGGAAGCATCATGTACCCGATGGAAAAGAAAAGACACACGCCGAGAGTGGAGTAGATGTCACGAATGGGTGGGCTCAATATCTCCATTCCTAGGGGATGAACGTTTTCATAAAAATAATGTTTTAGTTTAATCTACAGTCTGAATTATTGAGAATATTTCCAAAGTAGATTCTGAGACAAAAACATTCTAAACATGTCCTGGTAGAACAAATGTGCTACCAGTCGGTCAGTTGTGATTATTCAATGCTAATATAAAGCACATCAAAAGCCTTTACCCAAAGCAAATGCTGTCAAATAGTTTGAGATCTGTCCCATTCCAGCAATGAAGAACAACACGCAGAATATCAGCCAGGAAGGGGAGAAGACTTGGATGAAGGTGAAGACCGTCTGGATGCCCATGGTAATGAACAGCACTATTTTCCTGCCAAACCTGAAAACCAAGTTTACTTTTTTATTAATACTATATATTATAATTACTTATTTTATATAAAATATATATTTTCAAAACCTGGTGGACTCTAAAACTGCAACAAAAAAAATCAAAGCCAAAAATCTGAACAAATTGTGTTTCAAACTTTAGGTTGATATCTCAGTAAATGAGCGTTCAGTGAGATGTAGTTTGGGCGCAGTACCACACTTCTCCACTAGTGGACATCACTGCCCATATAAGGGCGTCTCCATCTCCATATGTGGTTTGAGTCTGAACCATTATTTTTAGAATTTTCATACAATTTATGAAGTAGATCCTATTCAGAAGTAGTGTTGGAAGTTTGGCAGATTTTGAAATGAATTAAACCTCTAAGAAACACAGAAGATCACGTATGTGCATTATAGCTCGCCGCCACATCACTAATGCTGAATCTATTATTGTTTTCTTTATATTTAAAACATTTTCAGAGCTTTTTTTCTAAAAGAATTGAACGGATGCTATCTTTTGAACTCTTGGCATGAAAACAACTGAGGTTTCTACCATTCTCTCATGATTTTTCATGTTCATCACTATTTCAGAATAAAGGTCTGAACTCGCCTCAGGAGTGTGAACATATTCTTGCTGCAAATTCATAAATTACGGCTCCTCTGTCATTTATTTAGAAAATCAGTAGATCAGTAATCAGTAAAGCTTTCAAATGATATATAGTTTGTCAGAATTATAGGATATTACTGTTCTAAACATGTAATGGCTGTGGTGCGGTTAACATGTTTAATTGTTCTTCATTTTAATAACTTGCCATTGGGACTATAGGAAAATGTCCCAATTATCCTGAATTAACCAAATACACTGATCCCAGCCGGCAATCTGATGATTCAGCGTCTTTTAAAATGAGTTGCATCGGCCTAATTCTGTGCCGAACGTGATCATTGTGCTTGCCATTAAATCATTATAATAACATGTGTGTGTTGTGTGTGTGTGTGTGTGTGTGTGTGTGTGTGTGTGTGTGTGTGTGTGTGTGGGGGGGGGGGGTTGTTCTAACCTGTCAGAAATCTGTCCCGAGATGACCGAACCAGTCAACACCCCGGAGAAGAAGAGTGAGGTGGTCAACGGCACTCTCCAGTCCTCCGCACACACCAGATCCCACTGCCGGGTGGAAGGGATCATTTCCAATTGTAGAAGGAAAATCAAACAATGTTCAAAGTTACGTTTTTAAAAGTTACGTTACGGTCTGACCCATGAAAGCCTGGAGTGATTACAGTATTTTCTACACTTCTGTTCCTGACTGAATACAGGAAAATGGAGACAGGGGCTAGTTGTCACAGGGGCTATTACAATAACTTTATGGATTTTCTGATAAAATTCTATTTACATAAATGCAGGTTTTCTGTGAAGCCCATAGTTTAACTGATAAAGCCTTTGTTTGTCCATGTATTACGAAGCAGGAATAAAGTGACCCTTACTGATCTCATTGTGAATGATTCGTAATCTTGAAACAAAATGTAATAACTTCTGTGATATGAATCATTCCTCCAAACAGTGCATTTCCATCTGATCTTTCTCTTTTTCATCCAATTTTGATTTAAATGTCCCCTGTTCATAAAGCAGCTGTACATCACAATATGGAAGTTACGCTGCATGCGATTTCGGCTTCAATTTCTGAAAATATTTGATAATGCTGTCCTACAAACCAATCACATTATCACAGATGTACAGAAGTATAATTAACTGATTAACATATGAACACATAAGAGAATTGCTTATAAATGTCAATATCACATTATGATGGTTTTTAATGATGTATGTAATTTCTGAATTGTTTTGTTTCATAATTATGATTCAGTTTGTAAAGCTCCTACACATCCTATAACTGAATGCTGGTCATATTTCGCAGTATAGGTCCACATGCTTTCACCGGATCTTTTTCTGCAGGACAAAACTGTGCAAATGTTGAATTGTTTTGTGTCAATATCTCATGACACGCGTCTATACATATCTGACTATCAAACACATTCACTGGAATAAAAGCCTGACATCACGGTAATGTTAGTTTAACGTTCGGTGTCATACTCTCTGCATTTCATGTTTTCAGCCCAAACCAACTCAGATATATGAACAAACACTCTTACTGTCACATTGTTAATGTGTTTTGTTCTGTGTTGTGATCTTGTTTCCCCCTGTCTTTGTGATTTTTGGTTTAGTCCTGTTAGTTTTTCCCTGTCTGTTTAATTAGTAATTCCCGACACCTGCATCTTGTTAATTTTCCCATTAACCCCAGTTCTTTTAAGCCCTGTGTTTTCCCTCAGTGTTTGTTGGTCGTCGTCGGTATAAGGTAGTGTGTTCTGAAGTCCTTGATTGTTTTCTGTTATTCCTGAGAGTTTATTCATTTAATAAACTAACTGTATTCGAATACCCGTGTCCTCGTCTTCGGCATCCTGCACCAAACCTGACAGAACGACCAAACACCTATAAATAGCCGAAGATGAGCCAAAGGAGATGTCACCGGAAGAAGACGGTGACACCAGTTAACACACCTATCCTGTTTCAAGGTGAACTCTCACTCGAGGATTATGCGGGGGGTGTATATGGACCTTTATAGTGACATGACGTTGGAAGAGGAAGAGTTGAGGCACAGTTTCTGGGGTGGATTGAAGGACCCGCTTGCCCAGCTGATTCTGGTGGGAGATTTCAACCTGTCTTTTATGGAGTTCGTTGATCACACGCTATGGGGTGTGTGGATCGAACTACGTGTTAGAGGATCTTCCCCTTCAGCCTATTTCAAGACCGGTATGTCCAGAGCCCGCTGATCCTGCGCCAGAGCCCGCTGATCCTGCGCCAGAGCCCGCTGATCCTGCGCCAGAGCCCGCTGATCCTGCGCCAGAGCCCGCTGATCCTGCGCCAGAGCCCGCTGATCCTGCGCCAGAGCCCGCTGATCCTGCGCCAGAGCCCGCTGATCCTGCGCCAGAGCCCGCTGATCCTGCGCCAGAGCCCGCTGATCCTGCGCCAGAGCCCGCTGATC